>OX463844.1:1258135-1321361 GCA_949825065.1 Odontocerum albicorne | reverse complement strand
CATGGCCTGTACCGCCCACGTTGCGTCTTGTCGCGGATAATTCGCCCGCATTGAGATACATTTTAACCCTTCCCTTACGGTGATAAAAATAATACGCGTGCTCCGGTGTTGGGTAGTGAGTACGCAATAAAAAATTAACGATTTCAAATCGGAAAAATAAGAACATTCATAGATAATCCCCTTAATTAATTATAATTGAAGTTAAAAATTATAATAATTGAGATTTATTTGCTGAAAACATTAAAAAACCATCTGAAAGCATTAAAAAACGCTCACGGAACGGGCGTACGTCTAACCTATTTGCAAGCCTAGAAGCTACTAGTGGCGCGGAACGTCAGTCGCATACCCCGGCGCTTACGCCTTTGCTTGCGACGTTGAGACAATTCAGCTCCTCGCAATTCAGTCTAGTATGCAAGAGTGAGATGCGAATATAGTGTCGCGCTTCCCGCATACTATTCACCTATCGTCAAGACGAGGCACTCGCAGCGTTTAAATGCCAATTTGTTTTCGATCTTTACAAAACACCTCGATGTAGTCGATAAATTCTGATTAATATTAATATTATTTTTTAAATCAATGCGTAAATATATTATGGAGGAACACCTAAAATCTTAACCTTGTATTTATTATATTTATAGAGATATTGATGGTTATTAGAAGCAACGTGTAGAAGATACCCAACACAGGGAAGGAAAGGTTAAGAGCAATAATATGTCGTGGAAGATTTTCTAACCTCTCCAATCCAAACACAGTAGGTTCTCAATTATTCAGCCTCAATTATGTCACGCTCTCTGTCCGGACTTCGGCGGAGCATTAATAATTTCCTTCTCGGTTCCTAAGACGGCCCCCACTGTGCGGTAACAACCACGACTTGTGGATCCCATACGAGAAATTGTAATATAACAATTATTTGACGTTGACTAAATATCGTCCTGGGAATGCCTACAGTTAAACAGACTGGAAGTAATAAGCGTAGAGGTTGGCCTATATTATTAAAGTCAATCCAAAATGTTTTAAGTCATTCATTAGTAAGGTATGAAGAGCGTGGCCAGGAAACGTCAATTTCTTCAATCACATCAATTGAGCACTTTTTCCATTTGTTTGATAACTCTTCAGCATGTTCGAACTGGTGATTTGGATATGTCATATTGAAGAGCCTGACCAAGAGACAACATTGTTTTTGGTTATATTAACCTTTCCCTTCCTGTGATAAAAAAATCCACACATTCCGGTGCTATGTATTCAATACACATGTAAAAATTAGCGATTTAAAATAGGAAAAATAAGAATATTCAGTCAATCGCTTAAATTAATTCAATTTAAAGTCAAAAATGATAATAATTGAAATTTAAACTGAAAACTTGAAAGAAACATGGGTCGACGTTCACAAAACGGGCGAAGCGACCTCCTCAAATGATGCCCGAAAGCTACTAAAGTGAGCGAACTGAGATTCTATTTCTTGCGTTCCCATATACCGAATTAGAGTGAGTGAAACGAGAATAGCGTCGCTTCCTCACCCATAGCGTTTTTTTTTAATAAATACACCTACATCACACTCTGGCACACGTTTGATTGTATTCGTGAATTTATTCCCGATTTTCACAAAATATCTTTGATGCGGCCGATAAGTGCAAATTATTATTAATATTATTTTTTTCATTCAATGCGTAAACGTATTACGGAGGAATACCTAAAATCTGAACCCAGTATTTATCATATTTATAGAGATATTAAAGTTTTTAAAAGCAATGTGTACTAGTTACATATCACATGACAGGAAGGGTTGATCTAACCTTCGGGTTAAGAACCATAGGAAGTTTGTTCAAAGAGATGACTACACTTGAACACATCTAACGCTTGCGAATATTGTTAGCAGACGAACGCTCTTACTAGACTTTGAGTACCATAAGGAATCCAACCCGATACCCTCGAGTTCAAGTCCCAGTATAGACCTTCGTGGCCTAGTTTGTAAAAGGGTTCGTCTGGTAAAATACTTATATGCGCTAGACGTGTACGTGTAATATTAAATCTTCACGCACGATTACGAACTGCGTATTCCGTGCTTACTCCAGAGGTTCTTAAACTCGATTACCAGATTAATGGAGTCTAAGACTATGTTGTTTCTCAAGGCTGTATAAAGGGGTACCATATGAATGAATTAATTATTCATTCGGGTGTAGAATCACTGAAGTAGGCACGTAACTTTATTTAGTCCTTAAGAACACAAACATATAAATGTTACATTAACCTTATCAATGCAAACCAGAATTTTGCTCCTATAACTTTTTGGATGCTAAAGAAAATAGAATTTGAAATTACCTATGAAGGAGACAAGTATTCAACCATCAAGAAAACATATATCAACAACGTATAACCCATCCCATTCCAACACTTTTTTCAATTCCTTTTAAGTTTTTCTTTTACAGTGGTTCGCATGTTTATTTCGTATTTTATACGAGTAAACTTGTACTTGTAGTTATAATAAACACGCTGTACGCTACATCTAAAACTGGATGCTTTACTATCACCTTTTGGAAGATCTACAAAGGTTTCTTTGTAGTTCATCTTCCCTTGGTAAATTTTTTACCAAAATTATTTTTCTGAACTTATACAGATGCGAGGAAGTACCTTATTTGATAGCCACAGCTACTTCCATCCTATCTTTACACTTACATAATTTTATTTAGATATTTATAATATGTCAATGATAATGGATTCGAGTCTCGAGTTGGGGCGTTTTTGATGAGAGTTTGCTCTCTAAACGGCGCTATTTTAACTGTCATTATATTCTTAATATTCTAGAAAAGTATTTAGTTCTAAGCAACACTTGCGAGTTTACAAAATGTACATTACCTTGCCAACTAAACTACTTCTCAGGTGCCATTGACAATTTGTATTGACGTCCCGTATGGGCTAAATGAAGAAATATTAATTTGCCTTTTTTCAATGGACATTCATACATACCATCACACCGGGGTAGGCATGGAGAACTGTGCGCTATTTTTTTATACCTTGACACCCATATATCACCTCTTCCACATCTATCACCACATGGTATATACCTTCTTTAATTTCTACTATTTTATGCTTTCTTTCAAAACATAATTCATTCGATCCTATCACAGCGTTCTAAATTTTCCTATTTCAACACACATCCTTCATCTCCTCTACAATAATATAGCTTTTCTCATCTTAAATTTCTTCCTCTTGTTTAATGTTACAATATTATCTTAATATATACAAAGGAAGACTTTTGGTATATTTGTTAACAAGACATAACTGCAGTCTTACTGAATATCTAATTAGAGTGCGTTCTTCGTTGATATCTGTAGGTCACTTTTGAAACTGCTCCTTGTGATAATGTTATTTTTTTCACATAACTGTGTGATGCAGTGCTGTAGGCCTTATTCCCATATTATAAAATCGGTTGACATAATCCGTAATACAGTGTTTTCAATCAATTTATTTAAAATATTATTAACTCTCTTTAAATACTTACATTACGTATGAACATTTGTCACATATAGTTTTTATATCATAGTTAAACCATTAACGTTGTGGAGGTTTAAAGACATTGTTATCAGAATTTAGTCTTGTTTGTGCTCCCCTGAAGATGAGGTGAAAGCCTTGAAACCGGTATGGTTATACTGTTACAAAAAGTGGAATACACAGTGTTTGATAAAATAAATTACAATTTTTCACAAAGTTATTTTTTTAAATGAATAATTTCCACTTCAAAATTTGTGAATAATTTCAAGCTATAAATATTAAATATATAATTATTACAAAATTCTTTTAATTTTTGGTCTATTTTGGTAGTATACAGACTTTCGAGTTTTAATTTTGTCAACTCCTGAACAGCACATTTCAATTCTCTTGTATATAACATAATACTCACTTATTTGACTCATCATTTGGAGAGGAACCTCCAGGAAAGTAAATTTAGCCAAGAGGAGTGGTATGATGAAAGCGGGTCGGAGGGAGGATACTCTTTACAGTTTGTTCTGCTAACGAAGGTGCCAGGTAAACAGGCAGGGTTTAATTGACCCGCCATCCGCCCGGGTGCCCCCCTCGAGCCGTGCCTCTGCCCGGGGTAGCGCCACCCTCGCCAGGAGGACAGGAAACCAGGCGCGGGGCTCCTATAGGCACTACTAAACGCTTGCACTATCTCCTGGAAAATTATCAAATACTGAGCTATTGCTCTTTTACTTAAAAGAAAACCTTTCACACTAAATATCCCATGTGTATGGATGTTCAGCGAAAAATATATAAAAGAGCCTTGTGTAATTTATTATAATTGTTTTTAGAATCATTCAGATATCTAAGAAGTTTTTAAATAACAATCTATTTTTATTGAGCTTTTCATCAATATCATCCGATACGTTTTATTTAGTGATTTGATTACAAAGGAAATAATCTGTGCGCACTGCTTGTACCCCTGCACTACTATATTGATGAAATGTTGGTATAATGGTTGTTCGAAGTTTGTTTGCAAATTTCTCGGCTGGGGCAGGCAGACAGGACATATTGCAAGATTTTCCTATCTCAAAATCCATATTAGCTTCCACGTCTATAGATTTTTACATACAACTTCTAAAATTTCTCTTACTTTATACATTACCTTCTTTCAAAATATATATTTCCTCCTCCAAACTATAGATTTTTTGAATCTGAATATCATTGCCACTGAAAATCATTATACTTTATTAAACTGTTTATTTTTAGAATGGTTATTTTTTCCAAACAACCACAAAGTTTTTTTGGGTGTGTTTTTTTTTAGCAAAGGGTTATATGTGAATATTATGTGTTTTTTCTCAGATACTTCGCGGACTATAAGTATGTGAATATTATTTGTTTTTTTTTTCAGATACTTCGCAATTATTTAACATCTACTTACTTACAGCCCGCGAAGTATCTGAGAAAAAACAAATAATATTCACAACCAAAAAGTTGTTAAAAAGGCCTTAAGTAAAAAGAACTCGGACTCCAAAGTTGGGACACAGACGTTTTACCAACAGGGCCACAAGAATTTTCTTTCAATCAATTGGCTGGTAAAGCGGTGTTTTCAAAATGTGTCACTAAACAAATAGAAAGCGGGGAGTGGAAAGCGAGACAATCAGTACTGTCATGAGGCCGATGAAGAATAAATAACATCAGAAGGGGCTGGAAGTAGACATTTGCAGGCGGAATTATAATAACGGTAAGGCTGTAAAACTGCGATACTGAAGCCACGGAATACCACAAAGTTATCTTTGTTCCAAGTTTCTTCATCATGATTGAATGAGAGTCTCATGGGTTGACAAAGTCCGTATTGATAATATCTTGAAATGGATGAATATCTTTATCCAAGTTTCTTCATCATGATTGAATGAGAGTCTCATGGGTTGACAAAGTCCGTATTGATAATATCTTGAAATGGATGAATATCTTTATCCAAGTTTCTTCATCATGATTGAATGAGAGTCTCATGGGTTGACAAAGTCCGTATTGATAATATCTTGAAATGGATGAATATCTTTATCCAAGTTTCTTCATCATGATTGAATGAGTCTCATGGGTTGACAAAGTCCGTATTGATAATATCTTGAAATGGATGAATATCTTTATCCAAGTTTCTTCATCATGATTGAATGAGTCTCATGGGTTGACAAAGTCCGTATTGATAATATCTTGAAATGGATGAATATCTTTATCCAAGTTTCTTCATCATGATTGAATGAGAGTCTCATGGATTGACAAAGTCCGTATTGATAATATCTTGAAATGGATGAATATCTTTATCCAAGTTTCTTCATCATGATTGAATGAGTCTCATGGGTTGACAAAGTCCGTATTGATAATATCTTGAAATGGATGAATATCTTTATCCAAGTTTCTTCATCATGATTGAATGAGTCTCATGGGTTGACAAAGTCCGTATTGATAATATCTTGAAATGGATGAATATCTTTATCCAAGTTTCTTCATCATGATTGAATGAGTCTCATGGGTTGACAAAGTCCGTATTGATAATATCTTGAAATGGATGAATATCTTTATCCAAGTTTCTTCATCATGATTGAATGAGTCTCATGGGTTGACAAAGTCCGTATTGATAATATCTTGAAATGGATGAATATCTTTATCCAAGTTTCTTCATCATGATTGAATGAGTCTCATGGGTTGACAAAGTCCGTATTGATAATATCTTGAAATGGATGAATATCTTTGCTCCAAGTTTCTTCATCATGATTAAATGAGAGTATCATGGGTTGACAAAGTCCGTATTGATAATATCTTGAAATGGATGAATAAAAATAGAAAAGCATCTTCCATCTAAATAAGAAAGTTAAAGTTCTTTGAACATATAATAGGACGAGAAAAATATGAAAATATTCAGATATTGAAGGGGAAAAGTCAACGTGTAAAAACTGTGGGACGAAAACAAATATTCTGATTGCAGAACTCACAGGAAGTGTCGATTGTGATACCTTTGTTGACCACAGCTGCCTTCAGGGTCAAGATAGTCATGATGATTACCAACCTTCAAAGAGATTTAACATATTATTTACAGACTCTCCTCAAGTTGATAGATTTAACATATTATTTATTTATTTATTATTACACATGAGAAGAAATATACACAATTTGCGAAAAAAACAACAGGTAATCTGATTTGTACATACAATTTTAATGGATATGGGTTTGTTGCCTTTCATTTGTCGTATCCCCAGTAAACTAGGCTTTTGCCTGTATCTCACATGTATCCTGTATCTGTATTATAAAATATATACATATATAAGTTGAGTGTAAAGATATTTGTAACCATTATATTAGGTATTCCACCGCATTTGTATATGTTTAGAAAACATATTTGGTAAGAAAACCGCAGAAAAATTACCAAGGGAAGACCTTCATAGATTTTTTAATGTAAGATAGTCACATATTTTGCTTTATTTGTATATGTAATGAATATGTGTAGTGATAGTATATGATTTTTTTTTTGATAAAACCTACTTAAAATAATTGTCTTTACATACTTTCTAAAGCTGCACACGACACGCATATCTCTATGTTTCCTAACCGCAAGCCCTGGGTACGAAGAGAGGCGTATGAAATAAGCTATAGAAGTTATCGATCATTCCTGAAAGGTAGTCCTTACTGTGTGTTTTGTGGTATATACAAAGGTTATCCTATAGCAGATGATTTTTATAGTGAATACTTGTAACACATATTTTGTTCTTTGCGACTATTTTTACGATGTTTTCGGTTATTCTGAATTTAGTGCCTCTGATTTTTGTTTCGTGAGCTGCTTTATAAAGTATTGCTCTCTTTTCCTTTGAGAATATTGTCCTTAAAACATTCATAATCAATGCACGTTTTTGCCGCACGATTGTAACACGCATGCACGTAGCTGTAGATTTTGACACATCCCTTTGAACTTTTTTTTTGCTGGACATATATCCTTGTCACCCCAAGCGAAAATAATAAGGATTCTGCTTTATACTATAACTTGATAAAGCTAAAATGAAAGTATTGCACCTGTTTAATATTTGAATGTGTATTAGTATTGTATAACAGTGTATTAGTCACTGTACAGCGTTGGTTTTTATATATAACCTGCTAAAAAGCTCATTCAAGAATGTGCGAAAACAATATCTAAACACTTGTTAATTATTACACCTGCTTACATTCTATCCCATAACGTTATGTCCTTTACGGGGTAGGCAGAGAAAATCAAACCCCACATATTCCGATCCCTACAGACATCCATCACCTCTACCACACCCATAGTTCGTCTCGTACAACTTCTTATATCCTTCATACTGTTCACCTTAATCTCTTTTAAAACTTAACTAACATGTTATTTTCATATAACTTCTGGACGTCGTCTTTTCATTGCTCTTCTTCATTCAGTCATACGTATTCTTGGTCATCCTATCCTCAGTCATCTCTCAACATCTACGTTATTTCCCTTTTGTGACATTTCTAACTTTATATGTCAATCTTTTCCGAAACATATTTTTCAACGATCGCATCTCAATTGAAATGTGAATGTCATTTTATTTCACTTTTGTTTCATCCCTTTTATTGTTTTTAGTAAGACTTTTTTTATTAAGTAAATAATATAATTCTGAAAATATTTCTTTGTATCTAAAATTTCTTGTGAACGCTGAGTAAGATCCAACTTTTAAGTTGCCTTGATAAGGACGATTTAAAATTTTCACTTTGACATTTGAATTTTCATTTTGACTTTGGCATTGGACTGTTACACTTTTGACAATGCCACTCATAAATCTATGGCGTTTTGGTAAAGAGGTACATTCATCAATTACTTATTTGTCAATTTAAAGTTTTGCAACACTTGTATTCCTGAAATACAGACATCAGGTAAATTTTAAAGGTAAACTTTAAATCCATAAATAATTTATGTATTCAAAGTTTACCTTTAAAATTTACTTGAGGTATGTATTTCAGGAATACAAGTGTTGCAAAACTTCAAACTAACAAATAAGTAATTGATGACTTGTACCTCTTTACCAAAAGACCATAGAATTAACCGAGGTCGAATACTAACTCTGGTACAAATACTCATATCCTGACCAGTGTTTTTTCTCTTTGACTTGTCAATAGTCATAGCAAACGTCAGTTTAATTGAAAATCGTTTTCTTCGGATAATAAAAGTCGATTTTGGATTAACCAATGCTTTATCTATCTTTAGAAGAAAACTTTTATCATTTTCTGCACTTCTCGTTTAAATCAGGTTTAAGCTATTTGATATCAACCGAGATTCATTACAAAGGCCATTAAGCGAATGTCCTTGAAGGACGCGCTGATGATTTTTATTGTTTGGTATTTAAATAAAATACGTCAATTAGCAATGCGGAAAGAGAGAATGAATGAATCAATGAATAATAATTAATTATTATTGATGCTTTATTTATCGGTAAGTAGGTATTTATACATTTCAGAATGGGCGCGGGAGTGCGCCCGCAATATATTTTTATCTCGCTTCTGTGCGTGCAGAGATGGTCGATTGAAATATTGCAGACATCGCAAATAATATTGTGGGTAGACAATTTGTGGGCGAAAACGGCGAGACAGCGCGATGCGTTCTCTTTCTACTGTGGAATGTATCGTAAATAGTATTTGGACATATCCGAAGGTCGTTTCGTCGGTCGTTGACGTGTGACGACAATATTCAGCGACGACAGTAGTTCCTACAGCCACATATTTTAGTTGCTAAATAGACTAGCAGTTCTTTCTTCTTTAATTTCAGCTTGTGAAACAGCTTTCCCAAAGGTGCTTTTTTTAAAAAATTCTGTTTAAATTGAAAAACTCTGTTAAACTTAATTTGTATCGTCAATTGAATCGGAATTCAAATAAGTCACGACTTTTTGAAAATTGGTAAACTTACATTACGTGGTAGCTTCTGCATTTATGATTTGTTTCATTTTCACATAATGGTCATATTATGTTTTGTTTCTATTTCGGTTTCACGGCATTTGGCAAATAATATAGTAGATTATTAAAAATTGCCGGTTCCATTCATGTATATTCAACATTCGATACGATATGCGAGTTTGATTATCAATCATATTGTGGATGGAAGATACCCGTGCATATATTGGATCATAGTGTGTAAGCTCTTGTACTTGAGCAAGCATACACTCTTGACAGATCAAACCCAAAGATTCAATGGCAAGGAGATATATATTTCAAGAAGAACTGTAGGTTTAAACCGCTGCAGCCTTTCATTTGGCAGTCTTTTATGTGTCGTTATTTTTTGTGTTGTTTTTTTAAAGCCATATGCCAGATATATCGCAGCATACAAGGTACACAAAAACATACATTCAGGTTAACCTTTACCTTCCTGTGCTAAAAGTCAAAAGTTATAATAATTGAAATATAATTGCTGAAAACATGAAAAAAAAACATTGACCGACGTTCACAAAATGGGCAAAGCGACCACCTCAAACGAAAGCCCGCGAGTTACTGAAGCGAGAGAAGCGAACGAACTCAAATTCTATTTCTTGCGTTCTCATATACCGAAGTAGAGTGAGAGTAAGACGTGAATAGCGTCGCTTCCTCACCAATAGCGGTTTTTTAGAATGAATACACCTACGGCATACACTAGCACACGTTTGATTGTATTGGTGAATTTATTCCCGATTTTCACAAAATATCTCTGATGTGCCCGATGAGTGCAAATTATTATTAATATTATTTTTTCATTCAACGCGTATATGCATTACGGAGGAATACCTAAAATCTGATCCCAGTATTTATTATATTTATAGAGATATTAAAGTTTTTAGAAGCAATGTGTACTAATAACACATTACAGGGAAGGAAGGGCTAATAAAAATTAATCAATTAAGTGTAAAGATAAGAAAGTAGTGGCTGTTGCCAGATGAGATAAAACCGCAGAAAACTTACCAAGGGAAGACAAACTACAATGGCACATTTTTAGATCTTCCGATATGGGATAGTATCATATTCGACCTTAGGTGTAGTATAGTGTATATGTGTAGTGCTCATACAAATTATATTATTTGTAGTTAAGGTATTAACATTGTGGAGGTTTAAGGACATTGTCATTTGTTGTATTTATAACACTGTTTATTCAACTTTTTGTAACGGTTATAACCCTACCGGTTTCAAGGCTTTCACCTCATCTTCAGGGGAGCACAAACAAGACTTGTGACAAGTGCTCCCCCGTTGATGAGGTGAAATCCTTGAAACCGGCAGGGTTATACCGTTACAAAAAGTGGAATAAACAGTGTTTGATAAAACAAATTACAAAAATTACAAATTGTGATACGACCTTCTAAAAAGAGTTTTCTTCGAGTGCTTACTAAAGTTGCATACGCTATTCATATATCTAGCATGCGAATGCATACTATTCCATACTACAGGACCAGTAGTGGTAAAACAACTAAGAAAACAACGTTATTGTGAATAGTTTCTCATTGTTATTTTGAAAAATTTTCAAATTTAGGCATTCAATATATGTGCTTATAACAGACAATACGTTAAGAAAAAAATAATTTATTTCAATGCTGTTTTAGAAACTTTAAAGAGCTCCCTCCTCCTACCCCAGTTTTGACCTAGACCCATCCCTGTTGGAAGGAATACCACTTAGGTGCAGGGAGGTTGGGTGGAGCTGTCTGGAGAAGCGATCATTTTCTTCCACTCTTCCAAGGCGGCTCCGGGGTCACCATTTACGATATTCATTTGCATTAATTTGTATAACAACCTTATTTTTCAATAAAGCCTATAAAATATAGACCTAATATAAAAGCGTTTGTTGTATATCGAATAAAAATTATCGTTTGGTTTATAATATTGATTTCATAAAGTCAAAACTGAAAATATATTAAAAAACGATTCATCAATTTTTTTTGCATATGGTATCCTCAATATATCCGATTAGTGTTTCGGGCATTTTGAAGAGCATGGCTCTAAGAAAATATTGTTTTTGGCCGTAATCGAGCCTTCGTAGTAGAACCTCTGGAGTATGTACTGAACTCGTGGTTCGTCGTTAAACATGTTGGCAACATTTCCACTCGGTATGTGCGAATAATATTACCACACGAACTATTTTACCACATTGGCACCCTTTTTTGAAGGTACCATCGGAAATCAAACCCAAAACCAAGCCCAAGAATTGACCGCACTGCAGAAAGTGTGATACTGTAGCATTTCTACTTCATTTTTGGAATGAGTTGTTAGTTGCAAAACTTATCAGGTGTGTATTTCGCGATGGGGATCTGCCTTAGATCACAACTCTCTCCGTCGTATTATGACATCTGATAATATGGCCGAAGTACCTGAGGATTCACATTTGTAAATTGAAGACTGACGCTCTTCAATTTATAGTTCTTTAAGAATCGGTGAATTTGTCTTATGCGCTGCTCAAGGTACATCCAACATACGTGTACGTCGCCTCCTCCACATATCCAAAGCGTCTATCTTCTTGCGTTCTGTTTATCTCAATGTCCATGCTTTGGCACCATACTTAAATATTAAAATCATTCGTTTTGAATTGTTGTCATAAAATGCATTTGAGAAAATGTTAAATGGTGTTGCTTGGTTTACTTTAGTGGGTTATACGTCTAACATATAACCTTAATTGTGTATACATCTGTGGAAGACCTCCGTGATCTAGTTGGTAAGACACCTATCCTTCAACTCAATGGTTACGGGTTCGATTTCCGTTAGAGTTCAATTATTTTTAAAAAGGGTAAGACTGGTTTTTATTTCAGACCAACTTAACCTATTTTTGGTTAGTTGGAAAAATAGCACATGACAATAAACAAATAAAGTGTAATCCAATACAGTACCTCTGTATTACATTCAATCAACATCCAACGATTAAGGACCGTAGAATTTGACAGAAATAATTAAGCCCTATTGCTGGGTCTACGTAACAAGGCGTTCTTAGTAACAACTAGATACATTCGTGATAATTTTATAAACTTAATAAATGTTTTTTCTTTCGTTAACATTTTGTTTATTATATTTTATATTTATTTATTTATTTTTCACTGTCCTTACTAAATATCAAATCTTAATTACAAAAATAAAAACAAAATTGTACATAATTCAATTGAAAACAGCAATCAAACAAACCTCAAAATACATGGTCTGTAGTTTCATCATCCAGACCCCACTTGCAGCCGGGATTCTCCACAATAACTATTCTGTAAAGATGACTCGCCACCATGCAGTGGCCCATCCGTAAATAATACATGACAGACACTTCTATCTTGTTTATTCTTATTATATCGGGAAAACATTTATGTATCCTAGAAAACAGAAAAAAAATATGCCACAAGTATCATGTAACTTATAAAAAAAGTTAAAAGGTTTCCTTCCTTTCCGTGGTTACAGTCCTAAGACTGGTTTGCAGCAATTTGAACTCTTCTCCTCCATTCCCCCCTGTCCTGTGCGGCTCTTTTTAAGTCTGTGTATGTTGAGCAGCGCACGTCCACCAACAGGTCCTCCAGGTACTCTCGGCGTGGGCGTCCCCTAGAGTTTGTCCCCTCGGTCATGCCCTCCATTATGGCATGCAAGAGGCCCTCTTGTCGTATTATATGCCCGATCCATCTTGCACGCCTTTCGGACAGGATCCTGAGCAGGTGCCTTCCTCCTTCGATTCGTTGGAGAACCTCTTCATTTGTGATGCGGTCTCTCCAGGAAATTCCTAATAGTCTTCTATAGGACCACATCTCAAAAGCTTCTAGTCTTCGTCTATCTCTTTCGGATAGGCACCATGTCTCTCAGCCGTACATCAAGATACTCCATACATAGGTCTTGATGAGGAGTATTCTCAGTTTAAGGTCTATATTATTTGATTCTATTATTTTCGACCTTTTATTAAATGCAAGTCTAGCCTGATGTATACGGCTGTCGACCTCGCTCTTGGACCGACCGTCCCATGTTATTTTGCTCCCGAGGTAGACAAACTCCTTGGTGTTCTTTAGTGGTTTACCCGACATCACTATTCTCATCTGGTGCTGCGCTCGGCCTACAGTCAGCAGCTTTGTTTTGTCTTTATTTATCTTCATACTGTAGTTATTTTAAGGTAGTTATATTAAAAGGTTTATATTTAATTAAAGGCTGTAAGATTAATCTAAAATGAAAATAATTATATTTAACGGTTATTTATATGAAAATTTAAAATAATTAATCCGCAAAAATCTACATCATTATTATTTTGAATCTCGGAAAAAACAGTTTCGCAGGTACATCTTATTTTTTAAGGATTGAGTTAAAATGCAAATAAATGTTCTAGAAATGTGTACTGAGAAGAATACATGAGATTAAAATGTATGAAACAATACATTATTTCATTTTTAACATATCAATAATATTCGTAAAATATTGATAAAACGGTGTAACGATGGTCGCTATCAGTGTAGCATGTGTCCTGTTAGGACGTGCTGATGATTTTGATATCGACATCGTTATCTTCGTTTAGTTGATTCTGCGTTACTTCTCGTACAGAATTATCAATATAGCGGATTGCTTATTTTGATACGCGTGATGATCTTGATTGATATTTGTTTATTTATAGACTCAGGAATGTGGATATATAAAAACGAAAGTGACAACAGGCGATAAATAATAAGTCTTGACAGTTGAATGGATGACAATAAAAGTATGTTTATTTCTCAGAGTGCGGACAATTTATACCAATGAATGAGCCAGTTCGCGATACATACTCCGTCTCGCTCTGGCACATAAATTGGCGGTAGCTTATTTATTTGTATTTAGAGATGGCTAGACAAATCGCGGGTACTACAAAAATAGTAAACATTGTCGCCGTTCTTGACGTGTAGCTATCTATGAATACTTGATCGGTCAATGACCCTGTATGTTTATTATTAACAATAATTAATTTAATTTATTTGTGTTTTAACAATTCGCTTATTATTTTGACAATTCATTTAGGTAGGTATTCCTACAACGGGAAGATAAGATAGCATACAACTTATGTTCACATATTAACAAAGATATGGTGTATTAAAACTGTTAACTATTGACAAATAAATTCGACTGGCGAGGTATTTCGACATTTTAAAATAAAAACCAGCCTTAAAGTGAAAACATGTAACTTTAATAGATTTTACAATAAAATTAATGAAACACTTTGACAACATCAGAAATGAAGGTCTCGTATATATGGTTCAAGCAATAGTAATAAAGAGTTGCATGGCCGCGCGGTGAAGGTTGTGGATTCGAAGTCCACGCTGTGCTACTCCCCATGAATGTCACAGGATTTTCTCCCTCCAAGTATTCGGGAGTATAAGGATACCTATGACTTCGGTTATATCATATTTGAATAAATTATATTTTAGCAAGTGTTTTCTTATAAATACATTGTTGTACATATTAATAGCTACAATATTTTATACAAATGTGTGTGACAATGTATGCGGATTGATATATGCTGATGACATGGTAATGTTAAATAACAAACATAGTTCAAGCGTTTTATCAACACTGTTCATTCCACTTTTTGTAACGGTATAACCTTACCGATTTCGAGATATTCACCTCATCATCAGGGGAGCACAAACAGGGCAGCACAAACAAGAGCACCAACATGTCTTGTTTGTGCTCCCCCTGATAGTGAGGTGAAAGCCTTAAAACCGGTAGAGTTATACCGTTACAGCAAGCACACAGTCTGGACAGATCACACCCGAAATTATGATGGTAAAATTATCGAAATTTCAAGATGTATCGCTGAATAGTGCTATAAGAATTTATGAAAAGCAATATATAAACTAAAGTTCGCGCTACCTTCAATATTAATATCCTAGACATATAACATCTCGATAATTTAAACTCCAGATCGGCAAGTTTCTTTTTCTTTATGAATATCACATTAACTCCGTATTAAATCACCTTGGATATTTATTAGAAGCTATTTTAAGCTGAAGTTAATCTTTAATTTTTAGAACACATTGCTTCTTTAAAATATTTAGTAATGTCGTTATAATCACTTGACAAATGCAGAAACGACAGTGCGCGGAAGACATAATCGAACGAACCGGCCAATTCTGTTTAAAAATAATCGTAGACAATGATACTTGATTTAAAATGCTCCACTGTCTCACTCAAGGGAACAATTATCAGCGTACAGAGGTGGTAAGTATCCATATACTCAAAAATGCACACAAAAGATTAATTTGCGTATCCCTAATCTATCCATTAAAATTCTCGATAAGATCTATCCATTAAAATTCTCGATAAGATATATCCAATAAAATTCTCGATAAGATCTATCCATTAAAATTCTCGATAAACCCAATTATTCTTGTTCTACGTAAGCGTTGTACCACGTATGAGAAATCTAAGTACTTGACTTATTCTGCTTCCAAAAATTATTTACTCGTAAACTGATAAAGTAATGCACGTTAAAATGTTAGTTTTCTTATGAACAAGCTTAAACTTATGTATCAATGGAACAATTATATCGTACAACTTTTTTCTCCTAAAAATATGTGTTGTACTGTTGTGTAAGTCTACTTGGCTAAATTTGGTAAAATTTCATAATATAACATAAATACAGTTATTGAATTTAAATACGCATAAATTATAAATATCATATAGAATTAATTTATCAATTTCTTTGTTATTATTACTACTGCGTTATTGTATCTACATGTTACCTTAAAAAACACTTTTGTCAATATTTTTAAGTATTTGAATAAACTTATCTTACATACTTACTTATCGGAGTACAAACAAGACTCTTCCCTGCTCCCCTGAAGATGAGGTAAAAACCTTGAAACCGGTAGGGTTATACCGTCACAAAAAAGTGGAAGAAACAGTGTTTGATAAAAATAAATTACAATGTCTGGAGTTGATTTTTATTTGATTTATTCCACTTTTTTGTAACGGTATAAGCCTACCGGTTTCAAGACTTTTACCTCATCTTCAGGGGAGCACAAACAAGACTCTCCCCTGCTCCCCTGAAGATTAGGTAAAAGCCTTGAAACTGGTAGGGTTATACCGTTACAAAAAAGTGGAATAAACAGTGTTTGATAAAAATAAATTACAATGTCTTTAAACCTCCACAACGTTAATGCCTTAACTGTAAACAATAAACTTATCTTATGTGAATTCGTTTCCACGTTATGTAAAAGACACTGTTCTGTTGTGAATAAATAAAATAAATTATAAAATAAACAAATAAATGTTCTATTTTGGGTATCGTTGGAAAACTCCTGATACACTAAATGTACCATGAACCGAAAAAGTTCTGGAAACACTGTCTTAACCCGTCTAACATTAAATTCAAGTCTCAAGGAGACTATTTTTCAGCCATTTCAGTGCCTCTACAAAGTCTGCAAGTGATCTGATTACTCTGCGTGTTGACTTAGAAAGGCAAAACTTTATCGCCGAGAGGTTATCTTTAAGTTGGTGTAATATTCTGACCAAATTACGACCTCATGCCTGGAAGGTGGGTTGTGCACACTATGCTTTGAATAAGATTCAATAAAGTTAATTTCAAAAGTTTGGAGATTGTTAAGAAGAAAACAAAGTTTAGATCATGTAAGCTAGTTAAAAAAAACATCCCCATGCCGAGTTTATAAAACGTCTGGTTGACACTTATAGTTTCAGAGATGGAATGTTACAAAATCCTATAGTCATTGTGATAGAGAAGCGTTAAAAGAGAAATGAATGCAATATATGGGTGAACAACGTAAGATTGGAGTGAATTAGGGAATTTTTCTATTTGGGTAGTACTTTCACAGGTGATGGAAGAGTTGAGAGGGATATCGAACGGTGTGTAGCGATAGGAAACAAAGTAGATCGGCCACTAAAACAGTTATCGTGCACATAGACCACGCCCATTAGAACAGTATCAAAATCGGCTAAGATGATACTACACAACAGTATTTTAGGGCCAAATTTAATGTATGGGAGTGAAACGTGGACGTAGAAAAAACTGAAAAATGCCAAATAAATGCTGAAAATAATACCTGTTGTAACAATCTGTGGCAGAATGCAAAATGAAAGGATAGAGTTTGAACATGAACTTAAGGTGTTAAGTCTGAAGAGCACTGTGAGATGGTTATATAAAGGGCATGTGAAACGAATGTAAGCAGTAAGACTAACAAAACTAATATAAAGTGCAAATTTGAGTAGAAGATGTGGTGAGGAAAGACTAATAAAAGTATGATTGGGTCAAATTATTGATGTTCGAAAGAAGAAAAGCTGGGAAGACAGAGAAATCATAGGATTTGTATTAGAAGGGTTATATGGATTTATAAGTGAAAATTTGTATGGCGCTCTGTGTTCTTAGGTTTTCCTGGCAGGGAAATGAATTGTGTATATTAACGTAATGACAAATATAACACTGAATATCTCGTCTCAATCTAATGTTTAATAATTCATATTAATTGTCAAAATAATCAATACATTTTTTATAAGTGTTAATTTTTAAAATATTATTTTGTTATATGGGCTGTGTAGGGTAATAGATTAATGGCTTAAAGTCAGAAAGAGGAAATAATAATTATTGTTAAATGATAATTTATTTAGCACCATTTAGAGTGAAGACTCTATAACCCTTATCATAGCATTGTAACACAGGTGTTACATTAATTTAGGGATTATTTTTTAAATCCAGAAATTCTAACGTCATTTCAAATATGGCAACACATTCAAATACTATACATGCACTATTGTGTGCAGTGTTATCATCTGGTGATAAATATTGACAACACTGCAAGCTTTCAAATGACATCGGGTCAACATGTCTGGACAGCGTGGGCGCATTTTGAAAATTGGGGTAAATAATCTTTAAATATCTTATTAATCACTACATGCAGAGAAACATTATTCAAACCATTTTAGTTGTTGATAATTCAGCTATGTAAATATTGTTCTTGTTTTAGATTATATAATTATTTTATAGCGCTTTTTGTGTTTTATAAAAGTTAATATTTTGGCAATGTAACGTGGGTGTTACATATGAAAAAAAAAAAAAAACTATAAAGATAATTTGTGATTTTTCCCCTCAATTTTCCTTCATAACTTGCCATATAACAAAGAATCATCAAAGAAAAATGTTATTATTTGGATAAATTGAACTTTGCCGAGATTAGGGTTAAGGACGCTCATATTCTGGATTTGAACCCACTATTATTGATAAATGAATGATGTTACAAAAAAAATGTTAAGTGTAAGGAAACGAAGGTGGTGGCGGCCATTTGATTGTAAATTTCGACACATTTACATAACATATGTTTAGAAAAATCATTTTTGGTAGGAAAACCGCAATAAACTTGCAAATATAAAACGAACAACAAATCTAATAAATCTTCCGATATGTGATAATAACACATCCGGCTCTATGTAATGTAAAGTTCATATGTGTAGTGTTCATATATAATATGTGACGTCAAATGCTTCCTAATGCTGCACTCATAAAATATATATAACACTTTGAAGCAGACAAAGGTCAACCCGATCGAAATATTACTCGATAAAACGATTGTCAACCAAAAAAAAAAAAAAAATTATCAATTCCTTAGATCTTACGGGAAAATACAATGATTTTTTAAAATAATAAATTTTACGCATTAAAATTAGGCTTAATATACTTATCGACGGGAACCAATAAAAAATAAACTTTAAATTTAGTTGGAGTATTGTGTACTGCTTTAAGAATGCTCGAAAACTTAAAAATCAAATAAATCAGAATTTGCTTAAAGCATTCGGATAAGTCACGCCTAGCAGCTACAGTGGCGTCCCAGCTTAGGGGGGATCGGAACC
This sequence comes from Odontocerum albicorne, assembly GCA_949825065.1. Lineage (NCBI taxonomy): Eukaryota > Metazoa > Arthropoda > Insecta > Trichoptera > Odontoceridae > Odontocerum > Odontocerum albicorne. Next base: position 1,302,083 of record OX463844.1, on the reverse strand, counting down.
TGTGACTATCTTATGTCCGGGAAGCTGCTCGAGCTATCCAACCGCTTGAAGCACGGATATCTGTTAAAAAATAAATAAAATGTATTGGAGATATTGTGAGAGTCTCGGCATAAATAAAGAGAGCGAAATGACAAAATGTAATAAACTGTGATGTCGTTGAAAGCTCCAGCGCTGAGTACTGTTAAGTGCTAGGAGTTAAAACAACTGCTGAGAGGAAGTGTCTCCTGCATGGTTTTAAACTGTTATGTTAAATTACACTAATGTGACTAAGCTGAAATCATCATCATCTTGTCTTTCGCTTTATCTCATCCATTTAGGATTGGCTGCTTCTTTAATTTCTATGCTAAGATACCGTAGACCAGCAAGCTGACCAACTAAGAATTCATGTTTTAAGTCAACCAGCTTATTTTATTCTTCTTGGTCTAGGTCGTTTGACCTGTTTGTGACGGTGGGCTGTCCTAGGATGATGACGTCCAGCTGTCATTCCACCTTTTCGGCGGTCTTCCTGGTAATTTCCTGCTGCTAGAGTTTTTAGTCTTAGCGATTTTCGCAAATCTCGTATCCTCCATGCGATCTTCATGATCCCTTCACAAGCGCCTTCTGCTTTTTTCCCACTTCACTATGTCTTCAACACTACAAACAGACTTTATCGTCTCATTTCTGATCCGATCTCTAAGAGTTCTGCCTGCGATGGAGCGTAGGGTTCTCATTTCCGCCACACTGATAAGGTTTTTGTCCTGTTGGTATCGGCTTTCATTTCTTTCCCATATGTCATGATGGGGTGAACGCAGCTTATCACATTTGTCAATTAAATACGCAAACTAATTGGAGGGTAAATATTTATAGAGTCTAACTAGGCTATAACGAGCAAAAGTAGACCTATTAAATTTGCTCGTTATAACAATTACTCGTTACTTCAGAGAAAGGCATAGCCTTCATAGGTTTTTAGTTTTTTGTACTTTTTAATATAATAACCATATTGTTAAGTACATAAACATATATTTGAACTAAATACGCCTTAAAAAACAAAACATTTTAATAGTTCGATTCCACAACTACCCACGCTGTTATGGGGGGACAAAATAAATCCCCATCCAGCGCGATCTATACTAGAAGATCGAAATCCAATTTTTTTTTTATGAGAGTGACGTTGATAAGTCATGAAGAAGGAACGACCCAAAGGAACTCCTCCTTCGGAGATGACACACTTGAGTATAAAAAGAGTAGTAAACTTAAGTTCCGACGTCATGAGAGAAGAAAAATTACTCGCAGTGCAGTAAATATACAAGTACAAATAAAGCAGCTAAATGCCTGGATTTTAAACAGCTTAACAAGTTGTCAATACTTTCACATAAAACGTCGAATGTAGGAAAACTCCCATTTGACACCACTAGATCGGAGTGGCCAGTCCCAAAGATGAAGTGATGTAAATATTTTAACATGAATAATGAATTTAACATTTACAATGATATAAAATACATTCATGAAATTATAAAAAAAAAGTATCACTTTACGCCAGGGTTGGCAGAGATGAAAAAACTCCGAAATTCAAATTTATAATAAGAAAACTATAAATACATTAAAATGAAAAAATCGTAAAATATTTTTAGTGTTTCAGCGTTAACACTGTATTATTCAAATATATTCATATTTATTCAAATACAATTAAATTCAATCTATGCACACAGCTTCCGTCTCGTCCACATCCATACATCTCGTTATACATATTTCCCTACTTCTCATATTTCTAAGCTTTCCTAGAGTTAAAATTTTGCAAACTATCTCCTCTGACTCTTTCTTCAGTATATACCTTCCTTGTACACTAATAAACTGTAATCCTTTATTCTATAATTTCTTACTCTATCAAACCTTGGAATACCAGATTCAATATGCTAAACACATATTTCTACTCATTTATTCCTATCTTGTCACTCCCCAGATTTCGCTTCGTAACATCAAGGTTTTTACTAGTATACCACTGTGTACAAATATTTATGACGATTTTGCTATCGATATATTGAAAAAAATATTGACATACTTAGTACACCATCAACCTTGTTACATATAACAACACGTCTTTCAATCATACACAATCAACCTTGTTACATACTCGTATAGCAACGCGTCCATTAAATAATACTGCTGATTGCCTTAAATTACAAGAAAATTTAAATAAATTACAAGAATGGTGTACCACCAATAAACTGCACTTAAACCTGAGTAAATATGAGTCCATTTGTTTATATAGAAATAAAAATCCAATTAATCACGAGTATTCGCTAAATCAATATATGTATATTAAAACGTGTAGCTTCTATAAGGGACTTAGGAATTATATTTGGTGAAAAACTTTCGCCTTGACTACAACTCATCAATATGGTCTCCTCATTACGCCGCTCATGCACAAATTTTAGAACGTGTACAAAACGAATTTCTAAGATCCATAAATTTAAAACTTGGAATACCACATGAACAAAGAAATTATCCCAATTTATTAAATGCAGTGAAACTCTTGAAGCTGTGTGACAGAAGAAAAACAGCCGACATAGTACTGCTATACAAAATCATTCACTAAGTGATTGATGCACCTCACTTACTCGCAAGTATTTCATTTCGTATTCCCACTAGATCCACAAGACAGCCTAATCCCTTTTATACCGAAAATTGCTGTACTTATTATAAAATCAACTCCTCTATAATTCGTATGCAAAGACTTGGAAACGAGTTTTGCAACAATTTAGATATTTTTAATATTAGTATATATAGTATTTGCCAGAATATCACAACAATATTTAGAAATAGTTACTAACTTTGTGCTCTCCTTTATTAATATAAGTAACGTAATATAAACAAAACATTAAAAACAATACTTTGCCTCTGGAGTTGAGTAACCCTGCATCAACATGTATGAAGCTTTTAATTCTGCAAAGCAACTAGCATCTCGTTCTACTAATGAGGCCATGTGTTTTCTATGTCTCCATATCTATCCATAATTATATATTTTAAAACGATGACTGTAATTTATTATTTCTACAGCTTTTTGTATCTTCATGTTAGTTTAAGATAAATTTGTATTATTTGTCATTAATTTTAAGTACTTGTATAACCTGTCACATGTTTATTTGTATATAAAGACACTGCTGTGTCGTTAATTAAAAAAATAAATAAATGTTTGTTTCTCTATCTTACCATCTTTCTTGAAAATAATTAACTTTAGATTACTAATTATACTGCTGTATAGTCTGTATTATTAATTAAGTCCGTACTAAAGCATACACGTGCCATATATTGAAAAATTATATATAAATACAAATCCGTCCCTCTTGTTCCCTGATGTAAAAAAACGTATAATACACAAACTTATTAAAAAAAATATTCGCAGGTAGGGTTGGCTTCTCATTAAGTATGCCGGCGTCCATTAGGGATGATTTTATTTTAGGTAAATATTAGACATTTGATGGTAAAAATAAAACTTTCTCCGTATAAATTTAATAATGAGTAAACGAGGATGTGGGCAGGCAACCAGAAATAATATCAAATAGAAGGAAATTTATTGTCGGGCAGCGCCCACTGTGCGGCCCGCAAAATGTTACGCGGAATAGATAAAATTAATATGCTTAGTTAGGAATCAGTTACCAACTAGTTTACCTAAATAATTGTTTTCATTGCTGAATATAATGTGAAGGGTTGGTTAACCGTGGGTTTACGTTGATCTTATTCATCCAATTTATAATGCGTTGAATATTTTAATTTATTATTTTGTTGAATGTTTTTTTTTATCTATTTAACTGAACAATGTCAAAATCTACTCAAATTATAGTCCATGAAAGTATTTTAGTATAAATTTTTATGTATGGAAATGTAACGTGGAACAACACTGAAAAGAGTCGAATACATACTGTAAGAATGCGTGCACTTAGAAGAATACATAAATCACAGTGCATGACAGAATACTGTAAGAATACGTGCACTTATAAAAATACATGGGGCATTGTGCATGATAGAATACTGTAAGAATGCGTGTATTTAGAAGAATACATAGAGCTCAGTGCGTGCCACAATACTGTAAGAATGCGTGCACTTAGAAAAAAACATAGGGCACACTGCATGACAGAATACTGTAATAATGCGTGCACTTAAAATAATACATAAGGCACAGTGCATGACAGAATACGGAACAAAGTGATTAAGGATTTGTTTAGATCAAGATGGATAAGAACCAAACCTTGATCAAAAAGTTTTAGGAAAAGTCCTAAAACTTTTTGATCAAGGTAGTATCATATACACGTGGAAAAATAAGTTGATTGTTGATAACTTATTTGATACCTCTGTCATAATATTTCATGAACTTGGTGAGTTGTGAGTCCTTATTAAAATAAGGCACCGCGTGAGTCAACTCTTGGTGTGCTTCATTATTTTGTCATATGTTATGTTATGTCATATTTTCACTTTCACTTGACCGTGGTCATGATGCCAGCATTCTTGCACGAACTTCGTTACAATTTTCGGTCGAATAACCTGCAGACTGATCAACTTGCAATTCGGTGTATAACCTTCGGATAAGAAAAAAAGTCAGATTTATTTACATTATCATAAGTTTATTTAAAGGCCTGCATGTGTTAAAAATTACGCCTTGTAGTCTAGTTGATCAGACGTCGGTTTTCGAAACCCGGGTTGCAGGTTCGACTCTCATTGATACCCGGTTTTTATATGTTTTTATTATTTTTATATAGCATAATATTTTTCACTACATCAATTATATGAAACTCTCATCTTTCAAACAAAACTTTGTAAAATAATTGTAAGTTTGTTTACAACTTGGCACCTCCTGGCAATATACTCGCCATATTTGGTATTTTACAAAAAAGTTTTAATAAAAACCATAGTAAAAGAGCAACGCTGTTTAGAGAAAAAAAATATTCAAGGGACTTACGAAAAACTTACTAGAAGAAGACAAACTACAACTATTTGTTTGTATATCTCCCAATATATAATAGCAACACATTCGGCTTTAAGAGGAGCGTAGTTTTTGTTTATGGTGTTCATATACAATCATAAATTTTGATAAGACCTCGCAAAAAAGTGCTTTCTAAAGCTGCAAACGAAACCCATATCTCTAACTAAGGGATGGACTATTCCACGACTAGCAAGGGTTAAGCTTAATCGTAATACTACGCCCCATTGGTTCGAATCGTAACGATCTATTTTTCAATGAAGACAAAATCAACTTCAAATTCCGCTCTCCTCCCAAGGAACATCTCTCAGGCATAGATTTGAAAGATATATCGGAAACATTCCGTTAAGCTATCAATCCGTTAGTGACATTTGAGCAAATGTAGGCTTCTTAGAAACATACTTATATGATTACCATATATGATATTAGAATAGCAGGTACATTAAAAACATACTGGAATCTAGACATTCGTGAGTCAGCTTGACCATATTGAATAGAACTACAATAATAATATATATTTGTTAACTTATTTGTCTATGAAAATATAGTTTACTATTAAAATAGACACCACGAAATTTGATGCCATCTTTTGAAAAAATACTTTTAAAGCTTCCCCATCAAGAAGATGTTATCTACGCGCTGAAATAAACAAAAAAAAAACAGTTTTACTTAAATTTTGTCTCAATTTATTTGTAGTAAGTAAAATCAGGATATCAATAATGCATCATATGTCGTTTATTTACCAAAACATTGGCACTGGTAATGTTTCCTATAATGTTTCAAGAAATATTGGAAATATAACATTCAAATAGTGATGCAGAATACAATTTTAGCTAAAGTAAACTCTTGTAATTAAATGATAAAGGATGATATTCGAAAGCATAAAGCAGGCGTTCATACTAAGGTCATTTCTCAGTTCTTTACAACAACTCCGTGGTGTTTTATATGCAAAACAATAGCTCATTCCGGTATTGAGGGTCGCGCTGCGTGACTCCGGCGGGGGTTGTAAACTTGGATTAGAGAGAAAGAAGCCGGCCCTCCGCCCTGCTCCTCTGCTCCTCCCGAGCCTCAGACCTTCTGACACAAACTTTGTTCCCCCAAACTTAAGTATGAAATATCCTCTTTCCGCAGAACAGCTCATTTCCTCACACGGCCAGAGATGACGTTCTTAAGAAAATCTGTATGGAGATCAGGGGCGCTAGGCTGCTTGGGTGCCGCCCCCACGATCTGTGATCAGGGCTGGAAAAAAGTATTTTTTTGCCGCATCTCTCCCAAAATGCCTAATTGTTGTTACGCTTTTTTACGAGAATATTGGTACTCGGTGATTATTTTTCATCAAATTATTTACACATGATGATGATTATCGAATAGCGTGTATCGATAGGAAGTCATCGGGGAACTAAAACACATATGTAGAAATGTGAGTATTTAAAATGATATACGTGGTAATCATGTATGACGAAATACGGAATAGAGTGAAAAGGGATGAATGTGAGCTTTAGGCTGGTGTGTTGAATAAGATGAAGCTAGCACTCTGATATGATTCGGGCACATGGAACGGATGAATGAAGAAAAACTAAGAAAGCAAAAATACAATGCAAGTGTGAGTGGAAGACGTGAAAAAGGAAGAACATGAAAAATATAGTTGGATTATGTAAATGATATTTTCTAAAGAAGGAAAAGTAAGAATTACAAGAAATCGTAAGGACTGTACAAGAAATTGTATGGATGTGGAAGAGACGAAATATGTATGTCGACATAGGAAAGTCTGGAACTCCATCTTCTCCATCTACGAGGCGTATCCAGAAAGTAAGTGTACTGAGGCTCTCACGACCGGATGGATTTTATTTTCGACATGTTGGCTACACTTCCGTGTAGCCTGACCCTTCCCCTCCGCTACGAGACCGGTTCGAGGTCAGTACGTTGAGAAGTGTCGACGCGACAACACGTTTCGTGAAAAATGTAAATTCAATCTCCCGCCAAGCGCGAAATACGCGGCATCATCCGTTATCTCGTTTGGAAGGGAAACCTCCGGTTGAGGTTTATAATGAGGTGAAAACTGCATATGATGATAAAGCTATGAATCGTACGAGTGTGTACAAGTGGTATCGCGAGTTTAAAAACGGTCGTACGTCTGTGCATGATGATCAGAGGAGCGGAAGACCTTCAATTGTGACTGACGAAATTGACGAAATTCTTTTGGGACTGTCAAGGCATAATTTTAATTGAATATATGCCTCAAGGGGAGACCATCAACTCTGCAAGATACTGTGAGACCCTAAAAAAAATGCGGAGGGTGATTCAGAACAAGAGGAGAGGCATGCTGACAAAGGGAGTCTGCCTGCTGCACGACAATGCCAGACCACACACGGCCAACGCCACGAAGCAACTGCTCGCCTCGTTTAAATGGAATGTCCTGAACCATCCCACGCATTCCGCTGACCTAGCACCTTCAGATTATTATCTCTTTACCTCCCTGAAGCTGCACATGGGTGGAAAAAGGTTTTCAACGGACGAGAAGGTAAAGGAGGAGGTGGAGAAGTGGATGGAGGGGTTGGCGGGAAACTACTTCGAAGAAGGCATCAAAAAGTTGATACCCCGCTTCACCACCTGCATGGAGAGGAATGGCGACTATGTCGAAAAATAGCTTACATATGTACTACGGTAACCACGTAATTTTTTTGTTTAAATAAAAAAAATTGTAACCTGCAAAAATTCAGTACACTTACTTTCTGGACTTACCTAGTATTATATGATAATATAATAGGGAATAATGTGATGTATGTGTGTTTGATGAAAGAAATAAATCGATGAAGTTTATTATGAAGTTTCCTAAATATTATCCTATCAAAAGAGCATATTTTTTTATAAGATTTACAAGTTTTGCTTAACCATACCTTTCCGGTGCTAAAAAAGTTCCCGCATTACGGTGCTGTGTATTCAATACACATGTAAAAATGAACGATTTAAAATCGGAAAAATAAGAATATTCGAAGCCCATCGCTTAAATTAATAAAATTTGAAGTTAAAAGTAATAATAATTGAAATTTTATTGTTGAAAACATGAAAAAACATTCGCCGACGTTTACAAAACGGACGCAGAAACCACCTCGTATGAAAGCCCAATAGCTACTGAGACTGAACTCGGAATACTAACACTGTGTATATTATACCTCGAAGGAAGAAACAACTGCGAACTGAGATTCCATTTCTTACGTTCTCATATACCGAAGTAGAGTGAGACGTGAAAAGAGTCACTTCCTCACCCATAGCGGTTTTTAGAATGAATATACCTACGTCACACACTGGCGCACGTTTGATTGTATTGATGAATTTATTCCCGATTTTCACAAAATATCTCTGATGTGGCCGATAAGTGCTAATTATTATTAAAAGTATATTTTCATTCAATGCGTAAATGTATTACGGAGGAATACCTAAAATCTTAACCCAGTATTTATTATATTTATAGAGATTTGAAAGTTTTTAGAAGTAATGTGTTACTAGTTACACATCACAGGGAAGGAATGGTTAAGAAATAAATTATAATCACACATCACGCTGATTGTGGTAGATATCGAAATTGTGGTAGGTTAAGAGAACAGATCATCCCTTTATCCTTCTTTGCATACATTAAGTATTTTTCTTGTGCTTCTATTCTATACAGCAACTTACAAAACTTCGACTACGAAGCCTAGGAACAACGACTAGCGATATTACAGAAATTGAGTGACACAGTGAATATATTATCTGCACCACCTAGCACTTAGATAAAAATCCTCCCTAGTTTTCGTCAATAAGAATAAAAAGTCAGACTCACTTTTTTTAATATAAGAACTCCATATTAAGTGGAAAATTAATAAAGGTTTTGCGTTCTTTCATAGTTTGAAGAATACATTTTTGAGAATTTGGTCAATAAGAAGTTTCTATCACCATTACTTTTGATTTCACGACATTTATACTAATTTTTATTCATTTATAATTCCTCAAATATTGTAATTGAAAAGGATTAAAAATTAATTAAACGGCGTTGTCGCTTACACATAGTGGGCGCCTTTGACGATTATCCTTTGGCTTTGCCTTAATTCAGCACTGTTTGCAGGACTCCCCCTCCGTAGCACAATGGAAAGAACGAAGATTTATGGTAGCTTACCTCTGCGCTACGCCAGACAGTTGTACTCTTCCTTTATTTTTAATGTTAATTCTCTGCCTAATCCTTTATTATTCTGCAGCGGCAGCCCCGGACACGCAGCTGAGAGTGAATTTCAAAACTGTTCCGGAGCTGAGACACTTGTACTCGTATAACAAGGGAGAAAGCGAATAGAAAACAAATACCTTATTGTAATATAAAGCTTTAAAGACATCGAATAGAATAGCCAAATCAGAAAAAAGACTGATAGGAGCAGAACAAATCCTATATAAATGCTTGCACTGAGAAAAATACATGCAGTTCATTTTCTAAGAGAATCAGGTCCTTAGCGTAGCCCACTTACACTTCAAATCCATTTTCTAGAATTCTCGTTAAGAAAAGCACAAAATACAAAATAAAAAAATATACATGAGCAACATATTAAACTTTCAACATCCACAGAGCTAGAACATCTTTTGCTCTAGGGCAAAATGGCGAATTCAACAAGACAAAATGGTGCGAAAAATTCAGGTAGTGGATCGGAACGTAGCTGTTATTGCGACAAGAGTTTGAGTACTTGAGCTTGCAGGGGAGGGGTAGTAATTTGAAATGAAAATTGGTGTGAGCTCTTAAATTTAATATGTTTATGATGAATGTATGTGGTACATTGTGAGAAGAACTTTTAATTTGTCCGAAATTATGAAGTATACCGGGGGTTGACTCACGTGTTTCGTATATATAATTATGAAATATACCGGGGATTGACTAACGTGCTTTATATATATAATTATGAAGTATACCGGGGATTGACTCACGTGCTTCATATATATAATCAAGTCTCACAACTTATTAAGTTAATGAAAGTTTATAACACAGCTTTGAAAATCGGTAAAAAGCATTTCTTCCATGGTTATAAGCCCTCAGTGAGATACAAGCAAAATTTTAGTTTACTGGGGACACGAAAAATGAAAGGTTACCATCTCAGAACCAGATAAATTGAGTGTTTACTTTAAATTACTCTTTAATACTTATTGTTTGTCGTGGTTTCCTTAAATTATGGTTTTATACAATTACTTGTCATGTCAAAAAAAAATTACAAAGTATGACATAATACGAAACGAAGTGATTAGGGAGGAATGTGAACTGAAGGCTAAAGTGTTGACAACTATGAAGAAAAGCTCTCTGAGAAAGTTTGGCCACGTGGAACGAATTAATGAAAGAAATACAAACAAATCAAATATGAGTGAAAGGTGTGTGCGAGGAAGACAAATACAAGTATGGTTAGATCTAATGAATGATATTTTGAAAGAAAGAAACGCAGAAAGTTATAGAATTCACGTGAGAAGGTCTATGGATGTGGAAGAGCCTAAAAATGTGTTTCAAGATAGGAAAGTCTGGCTTTATGTCCTTTCTACCTACCCTTACAGAGATATTGCGTGACAGGTTATATGTTTGTATTAAAATCCCATTATTACTATTTTGAACAGAAAATTAAACAGACTACTGTGCACTTATAGTAACATACATATGTGTGTCGAAATAGAAAAGTCTTTCATACAATTCCCTCTGCATACTCCGACAAGGAAATTATGCGATTATGATATACTCGTATATGTATGAAGGAAAATCAAAATAAAACGCTTTGATATCTCTCTATCCTTTATTTAAATATTGATATCTCTTGCGCCATACTGTGGATTCGTCAAGTCAACCTGTAACTATGAAACTATGAAAATCAAAATCATTAATACTCTTCGCTCTGTGACGGATAGCGAGTGACCAGGACTTATATTTTATTTAATTTCTTCAAATAAACTGATTGCAGGCTCTTCATACTTCGTGTATTCTTCATCAAAACGTCCAGCACCAAGGTTGGCGGATTTTTTTAGCACAGTAAGGCAAGTGTTAATATAACCTACTCAAATGTATAATATCAAGCAACCTGTGCCATATTGACAGATAAAACTTCAAGTTAGGATGGAAATGATATCTATATTACTAGACGATCTACAGGTTAATACGGGTATGCTACAGTTTTTCATAAGACAGAGTTTTAAACATTATTTTTTTAATAGCAATATAAAAATTGATGTTTTGTTACATATAACGCAGGGTACGATTGATTGTCTGTTATTTAGATTATTAAAGAACATCCGGTCAAATTATATTAACATTCAAAATGTTTGTCTCCAATTTATTTTTAACCTGAGAAAGTTCACTTAGGTTAAAAATAAATTCACTTCATACCAGAAGAAGCTGAACTGGTGGATCATGACAAACATACGCTAAATTTACATACTGTATCAATTGTATAATATCCTTAACTGTCTCACTATCCCTTCTTATCTCGCAGAAAATTTTCAGCGATCATATAATTGCGCTACGCGATTATTTATTGACTTTCTCAGTTCACCGCTCATCTTTTTCTACGTAGTCCTTTACTGTTCATTTAGTGAGACTCTGGAATCAGTTACAAACCAATGTTAGACTCGCTCCATTTTTTTAATGCTTTAAGAAGCGACTGAAAAAAATATTGATTTAACGGAAGTTTTTATTTTTGAGATAATGAGTTTTTTGTTGAATAAATCATTATTATGTGTATCAAACCAACTTTATTTCTTCGAAAATGTGTTTTAGAAATATTTTTTTTGGAAATGAGGCGGTCGCATATGAGACCTGTACCCATTTCAGGGGTCATGTCAGTGGTCGCAAAAGTAACCAATGAATGTTTAGGTAATAATATCTAAGTTTAGGTTGTATTAGGAAATAACATTCTTATATGAGCTATATTGAATGTTGATTTACTTATAATACCTATTTACATATTTGACAATAAATTGACCGGATGTTTAGATCGTTGCTATTGAACATGTAGCTAACTTCACGACGATCCGTCTTTAATAATACCTCTGCCCGTCCACTACATTTGCCAATTTGACATTTGTGTTACTCAAAAACGTTTCATTAAGAAAATGAATTCTTACAAGGTAAACCATAAGGGTGGTCGCATATGCGACCGATTTCTGCTTATGCCCGTTAAAGGGTTAAAGTCAGCAATATAACGTGTTTCATTCCTGATATTAATTTCCTCTCCACCATCGTTTCTCTTCCTTTGATTGATGATATCTCACGTTTAATATGAATATTGTTCATACATTTTGTAAATATTAAATCGAATATGTTTTGCGACTATGTCACATATCTTCCTATATTCACTTTTGTCTGGTTGTTTGATAAAGATGGCAGATAGTAAGGACGCCAGATTGTTTTTACAACGAAGTGTTTAATAAATAAATACAAGCTACAGAAAATAAAACTAATTCTGGTTTAAAACGGTGTGAGAATAAACCCAGTCCGGGATTAAATCAAACTTGGAGCGCACACTGTATAGAGTGAAATATAACCTTTAGACCACGGTCGCTAGCATACCTGTGTGCTTTTATTTATTTATCTTAACGATTGACAGCAATGTAAACCGAGCTTGCTAAGGTCTTGAGTGAGATTGACAGCAATGTAAACCGAGCTTGCTAAGGTCTTGAGTGAGATTGACAGCAATGTAAACCGAGCTTGCTAAGGTCTTGAGTGATATTGACAGCAATGTAAACCGAGCTTGCTAAGGTCTTGAGTGAGATTGATAGCAATGTAAACCGAGCTTGCTAAGGTCTTGAGTGAGATTGACAGCAATGTAAACCGAGCTTGCTAAGGTCTTGAGTGAGATTTTTGGTAATTGATTTTAAGTTTTAGTCACACGAGTATGTAAAGTTAGCCGCGCTTATTTGAACCTTGGTTAAACTCGGAACCCTTTTTATCTGAAATCCCTGAGTAAAATCAAGCGTCTTAACTATAAGGTCACGAAGGTTGTCGAAAGCTTGACAGAGCAAGCGAAGCAACAGCAAGACCATTTAATGATACTTTCCGTTGTACGGAGTATATGTAGAGAAGCTGACAAGGGTTATCATGAGTCACAATGTCAACTAGTAATCCACAAAACCGAGAAAAATAAAGAAACGGTTGCCATAAAAACATTAGTTTTTTTAAATTATATAATTTTTGTTTTTACTACCACCGATATGAAAAAAAACATTCACAATTTAAATGTTTTTGTAGAAAGGCAAACCCTTCTGTATAAGTACATAACAATGCATAAACCCACCATATGGTGGATCCAAAGGGTGATTTTATGTCTAGACCAAGGGTTCCCAAACTTTTTTCGGCCGCAGACCCCTTTACCACAAACTTTTAAACCCGTCAACCTCCTAGTCATTCACTTTACTTACTCAAATCAATAAGTTTGTACAGTACTTGACATTAAATATTTCACTAGATATCAAACTTTCCATTTTAATCACTTGTAATTAAGGATTGAAAAATATAAAAGGACTACGGATTATGTCATTATCATGTGCAACATTTAATATTGAAATCTGCACTGATGAAAATTAAAGCAAAAAATACTAAAATAAAGTATTTTTTATTTTTGTCATCTATGAAATAACTATGTTAATTCAAATAAGTTCAAATATTGACAAATATTCTTAATTAGGTACCTATTGGAATCATAGATATTTTGAAGTAACAAACAAATAGCAGTAGTAAGGGGGTCTATTTTTGCTGTCGTCGACCCCCAATTTTTTTTATTGAAACTATCGACCTCTAGAAAAATCAAATCGATCCCAGGGGGTCGACATCGACCAATTTGGGAACTCTTGGTCAACTCCTTTCAAGGGCGCTATAACTTGGGACTGAAACCCACTATTATTTGACAAATCACATCTGGTAGCTATAACTGCGCTCGAGTGAAGTGTATATAACACTTTCCTTGTACACAGCATAATACTGTGGGATTAATACCATGCGGCAACTCCTTCCAATTAACAAGAAATACGTTAATGAGGCCCTTATTGGAAGACAGATTGAAAACCTTTTTTAAAAATATCTTGGTACAGCGGAAATCAAACTAAGAACCTCTAGGACAGACGACAGACATCTTATAAATAACGCCACGATGGTCGTCAAATATAATAGATATGGAGACCTTTTCACTAAGCAAGGCCTATCACAACGTCGGCTAATTCCTTTGTTCTAAATACTTAAACATGCAGTTGAGATATTCAAGCTACATTCATATAATTATACATATTCAAATTCCAAGTAAGCATAAACATTATTCCAACCGCATCATAATCTCTACAAACATATCTTAATCTTATAAACTATATCAAAATCTCATCACTTATATCAAAATCTCCACAACCATTTCTTAATCTCAACGACCATTTAAAATCGCAACGACCATATCATCATATTATCAACCTTATCAAAATCTCAACAACCATATCAAAATCATGTTCAACGCTTCAATCAGGCAATCACTTATATGCCTATGTGGAGACCTCCAAAAGTCCCTTATTTATCCTTCCACCCCTTTCAATGACCCACATTTGTGACATATTTAATATGTTTAATACTTATTATATAACGTTATCTGATTTTAAATATAAAACTCCCATATTTTAATTTCATTTAAAGAAACGATGTTCATACTATAGAAATTCAATTCGACAATCTAAAAATGGTTAATAATTTATTTAAAGCTCTATTAAATTTAATTCAATGTTCAGATGATCATTCCGCCTTACTTAGCCATTATTAGCAACTGTTGTTAATGGTCCAACAAGCCGGAATGATCAACCGGCATTCAAGTAGTTGAAATTAATGTTTATCGAAACTTAAAATTAGTTTTTTGTTTATGATTGAAATACTTAACACCAATTAGATGTTTGTTTATGATTGAAATACTTAACACCTATTAGATGTTTGTTTATGATTGAAATACTTAACACCAATTAGATGTTTGTTTATGATTGAAATACTTAACACCAATTAGATGTTTGTTTATGATTGAAATACTTAACACCAATTAAATGTTTGTTTATGATTGAAATACTTAACACCAATTAGATGTTTGTTTATGATTGAAATACTTAACACCAATTAAATGTTTGTTTATGATTGAAATACTCAACACCAATAAAATGTTTGTTTATGATTGAAATATTTAACACCAATTAGATGTTTGACTTGTATTTGTTACCAAAAATACGTTTCAACCTAAAACAATTTCATCAAATAATCAAAGAAACAAAAGTAAAAAAAACATTATGTCAAAAAAGCAGTTTGTGGAAAAACCAAACGTTTTATTATGGTATCCATAACTATGATGCAGTAATCGATCGTGTTTGTCAAATATGGTTCAAAAGAACAAAATTGTGATTCAACATTCGAAGATGGTGCTGACTCTGGAAGAACAAATATCACAAATGACGACTGAACCAATTTTTTAATTGAGATTAATCAACGTTCTTAGACCTTACATATTGATGATATTCTAAAAATATCAAAAACGATCCGATACATGAATATTAAGTACGATTTTAAACAATATTTATATTAAACGTGAGATATGATCAATCAAAGGAAACTAAATTTCTTCCTGGTTAGTTCAATATAATGTTTATTAGAAATAAGACAGATATTTTGTCTGTGAACGATTTTGTGAATTATAAGTTTTAATTTTTTTGAATTGTTTTTTTTTTCTATTTCCGTGTAAAGAAAACTCGCGCCAGTTATACATGTCGGATGAAAAGAAATATAAGAAATTCGAGATGAGAAAAGTTAAAAAGAACGTTTAAGGATGGACAAGAAAAAGGTCTAAAATTTATGGGCTTTCTCACACGGGCGCAGAATAAAGCTTATGCCTCGACAGCTCATGAAACGGGGCGCGGAGTACTCTGCCCTGGTCGGTTAAAGAAAGCTCTGTATCGGTGGAAACTTCAAAGAAAATTTTAATAAAGTGGTTTGATTCAAGGTGGGATGATTGATGGTCGCAACATTGACTGAGGGATTTATTTTGCCAATAAATTTCATCTCTAATACAACCTCCTCCCCCCTGAGCTTCTATATACTGTTACTATTTGTTTTTTGTTGCGCTGAATTTTCCTGATTGAAATTCAAAAAGCTTTTCAAATTGATGCTGCGAGTACATTTAAGTTATTAACTTTTTAATTGGAGCTTAGCTCTGATTTCTATTCATCATCTCGGGGGTGGGGATAGGCGGGAGCACCTGCCAATTTATTCGAAAATATCAAACACGAAATTGAACGTTGATTTGCTTTTTTTTCTTGCAATGACCGGCATACTAATTATGCGATTTAATTTACGTTATATGTGAATATAAAAATGTTGTTTTATAATTTCTGTTTATTTTTCTAAAGTTTATAATCTAATCTGGGAGTCGCAAATTTGATTCTTATGTACTCGTATATAAGAAAAAATCCAGTCTAGTTTTCACTTAGTACTCCAATAAATAAATTGTACGAGAGATGCGGAGAAAAAGATTTGAGAATGAAATGTTGCAAAATTTAAAGTCATAATATCAAAAGGTATGATAAGAAAATTTAAATACCAAAGGTATGATAGAGTGAACAATGAGAAATGACCGAAAAAACAAGGTTACACCAAGTGAATGGATTTTTAGAAGGAGAAAATGCAAGGAGTAAGAGAAACATAAAGAACTGTTTGAGAAGATGTATGGATGTGGTGGCAGAGTCTTCTTGCTGAAGGTCACCGGGTTGGACCCCGCGCTTCGCTACTCCTCTCGAATGACATAGGCATTTTTTTTCCATTTAATATTCGAGGGTATAAGGATACCTATGACTTCGGTCATACTTATTCCTTAAAAAAAAATTACATGCCGGTGTGCTCTGATCGTCTCACTTTGGTATGCCACCGGATTAAATACAGGGGTGTGGCCGGTTAGTTTGCTGGTGTGTAATAACTCACTCGATTAAAACCAACTCCACGGCATAGCTTTACTTTCCAACTAAATTCACGTCGGAATGGCGAAGGGATCCTCGACTACGAGGCCCAACAACTACGACGATGGATGTGATGAAGATGAGGGAGGTTTTTCGTGTTAGGAAAATCTTGTTGTCTAGCCTCTCTGCCTACCTCAACATGGAATTGACACAATGGAATGTATGTATGCACTTTTGTCTTTGTTTTAATGACGTTTAAGAAATTTATGAAATGTATTTTGAGTTTTATTAAAGATACCCGATTCTTTAAAACTCTGACAATCCTTGAAAAGGTCAAATCAAACATTAATCATACGAGTACTGTATTTAAAATATGTGATTTCCTCTTAGAAATAAGTATCTACCTTTTCATGCAATACATCGTAAGCAGCGTTAGGTAAAAATCACATCAATTTGATAAATAATTAGCAACATTTACTAAAAATATTACCATTTATTTTGAAAAATAAAATAAACAAAAAATCACCAACAATTTTAAAGATATCAAACTGAATACAATTAATTTTCACTTTTCATGCTTAAAAAATCTATAAAATATTCATAAAATGACCCAGTTTTTCTTACCGGCCATAATATTGATCTTTTAAACTTATTTAACTTAACTCGTAAATGATATATTCGTCATTGTTTGCAAACGAGCTTTGAAATAAATTTGTAAAAGGTTTTTTTATCAAACAAATATCTTATCATTCCCTTACTTACATTTTTCTGGCAACAATTGATTTTACTTTATATACCAAATATCTAAATCATTTCTCTTGGAGAAAGTTTCAGAAAAGAAATATTTGTTGAGGTGATAACGATCTATAAAGAGAATAAAAAATTAATTTCTATTTTAATATTCTTGAAGTTAGTCATTATCAAATTTGTGTCAATAATTTAATTCTATGTGAGCTGAGTCGTAATGTTAATTCAAATTAACTAAGATTTCTTTAGATAAAACTGCACTTTAAAGCAGTGCTTTTTAAACTGTATGTGTTCATAAACTAGTTTTCTTCCATCATGCACCATTTTTTTTGGTGAAATTAAATAAAAATATTTTTGAAAAGAAGAGAAAAGAGTTAATTTGAACCCTGTTAGTTAAAGACTGAATCCGTTTTAAAAATACAGGTTGGCCCAAAAGTCACTAGACTATTTTTTTTATCCACTTTGCACGGATTTCTCCTGTTACACAAAGAGGGTCTGCTTCTTGTGTTAGCTTATTCGTTAGGAAGAATATCAGCCAGGATTCTTCTCATACTACTAGACGGTACCGATAATACGAATATATCAACAGTGTCATTCAGTTGGTTCAATATCTCTATACCACACGTGACTGAGTGTTTAGCCATGATATTCGTCCTGTAAGTTGGTATGTAGAACAGAGGGTGATTCCTTGCACAACTATATTTATTAGGTAAATATAAACTTAGTGCTTCTAGAATCGCGGGAAAGTTAAAGCAACCTTGAAAAACCTTAAGTAGGAATATCGCAATGAATTCCTGCCTTCTTGTTTCGAGGCTTCTGAGGCTTAGAGAGGATTACGATTACTGAAGGATGGAAGGGCAATGCGTTGGATTTACCATCTAGCGGACGCAACACGACGACCCTAAACAACTGCTCTTCGAGCCACGAAGGGCAGGGATATATGGAGAGGGGTTGTTTAGAGCTCACAGTTACGATGCTCAGTCATGAGCTACACGACAGAATGGATGGACTTTAATATATTTTTCCTATAAAGCCACTGTTTGTACTCTGAATTTAAATGAATTCTTGATAAAAATTGATACCAGACATTTTGCTTCAAGTGTTTTGAAAACAAGTTCAGAATAACCAAAAAAAAATCTATAAACTTGAGTATCTGCAAATCAGTTTTGTTGACACTGCTCCCCACACAGTAAAGTATTATGTTTCCGTAATGGAACAAAAATGTTTTATCTGTTACCGATCAGACGTACAGTTGGAACCTTTCAATTCCAAAGCTCAGCTTTGCGAAGACAAACTTTTCGCATTTTTCCTGCCGCCCCACGCAACGCTGATGATTATTCAGGCCACGTGGCCAACTTTCTGTTTGGTAACACCTAACGGGATCGTCAGGAATGGTTTAAGATATTTTTGGGCCATCCGTAGATTTCTTTTTTTTTTTTAAATAAAAACAACAAAAATGGTCATAAAAGTACTTTAAAATATCGGCTATGGGGCACTCAAACTTATAAACTTGAATCAATCAGTATCAAAATATAGTTCGATGATAGTACACGACAGTATTTGAGTATTAAATATATGGGAGGGAAACGTGGGCATGGCAAAAAACTGGGAGAATCCGATATTTTTTCTTAAATATAAAGGAATAACAATGTATGACAAAATACTGAATGAAGTGATGAGGAATAAATGTTAACTTTTTTTTAATGCAATCCACTCAAAATACTCGTAGTATAATTTGGGCCACTTAACGCACCATGATTTACGCTTACGCTTACGTACTCGTACATCGTGATGCGTTAACTTCACGTTTACATTATGAACTTAACGCATCATGATGTACGCTTACGTACATCGTGATGCGTTAACTTCACGTTTACAATATGAACTTAACGCATCATGATGTACGCTTACGTACATCGTGATGCGTTAACTTCACGTTTACATTATGAACTTAACGCATCATGATGTACGCTTACGTACATCGTGATGCGTTAACTTCACGTTTACAATATGAACTTAACGCATCATGATGTACGCTTACGTACATCGTGATGCGTTAACTTCACGTTTACATTATGAACGTAACGCATCATGATGTACGCTTACGTACATCGTGATGCGTTAACTTCACGTTTACAATATGAACTTAACGCATCATGACGTACGCTTACGTACATCGTGATGCGTTAACTTCACGTTTACAATATGAACTTAACGCATCGTGATGCGTTAACTTCACGTTTACAATATGAACTTAACGCATCATGACGTACGCTTACGTACATCGTGATGCGTTAACTTCACGTTTACAATATGAACTTAACGCATCATGATTTACGCTTACGTACATCGTGATGCGTTAACTTCACGTTTACAATATGAACTTAACGCATCGTGATGTACACATTTACAAGATAAATTAATCAAATAATAAACATAACAAAATAATAATAAATACGCAAGCAACAGATTTCTAGCATTTAAAATTCAAAATAAAAATAATATCGTCATTGTTCTGCGAAAAGCATTTAAGTCCATTTTTGCATAAAATCACTTTTTGATGCCATTTTACTTAAAATAAAAATATCTTCTCATGAAAAAAAACATTTATGTCCAAAAGTGATATGCTTTCGCTGTTATGAAAATATAAAAAGACATATAACTTGATTTTACATCGGCTTCCGAAACTTAAATTGCATTTTTCTCAAAACTCAATATTTGGACTGAAATGCTTTTTGCAGAACAACGACGATATGTAACCCACGTGTTTCGTCTTTTATGTTAGTGATTTCAAGGATTACTTGTTTCAGTGTTGTGTCATCGACTTGTATGTGTGTATCTGGAGCGTTTATCTATGTTTAATTTGACGAAATATTTGAGCAGTTTTTTTCATTTGGTTTTATTGATTTATTAACTAATTTATTTATTTTGTTTATGAGCGCCTCCTTTAATTCAGATACGTCATCGAATCCAGCAGAATATGTTATTGGCGAACATATCCAAAGGGATGAATCGACTTATCAGATACCCTGATAGGCATCGTCAGATTCCAGCGTTCTCCCAATCATCCCGCCCAGCATCACAGCCCCCCGGCTCCCAAGAATAGCAAAAATTATAAAAAACAATCCTACAGAACATATTTAAAAAAAACTCATTGAAAAAGTTATTTTTAAGCAACCATCAGTCGCTGCTTAAGGCTTGTGATATTTTTTTGTAAGGCCTCGGCCACACAGGTAGGAGCCTCACTTGGTACTTAGAGTTACGCTACTAGGTCACTATAATAGTCACGTTGCGTGGCTCGAAGCGTGCAGTATGGCCATTGCGATAGTATGGGGTGTGTTGGTTCGCTAGGATATGTCACCTAACTTGCAGCGTAGCTCTAAGCACTAAGCGAGGCTTCTACCTGCGTGGCCGACGCCTTATACTTTGCTTGAAAGATATTAAGTGAAATAACATGTATATTAAAATATAATTTGAGGGACCCCAATACTAAAGGTCATCCAGCATATTCTCTCCTACGCTATAATTAAACCGGCCCTGAACCTCATTGGGGTGGCCCCTAGGGCGCGTAGAAGGAACCCCTAGTCATCGCACCCTTTGCCCTTTGTTTCGGTCTCAATATTATCCCTCGACACGGCAAATCACTATTCAAACGGTTTGTCCAAGTGTAAAGAATTAATTAATATTCGTGTCGTGGCTGACATTAACGCAACAACTGTTGTTAATTCAAAATAAACATACCATCACGCCATTTCCATACCTTAGTTGTCAGGAGCCAGGTGCAAGATTTTTCTTCATACATCGATATATATATTTTCCTGAATATCTTGACTTCCCACTTTTATCTCATTTTTCAAAGTCTGCGTTTCCTTCTCCCAAATATTATTTTCTTCTTCCAAATATACGTTCCTTCTCCTTCGTCACTTGTTCGATACTACACTTCGTGGTTTTCCACTATGTTTCGAATTCAGCGCACCACATGTATTCACCTTCCCGGTCCCAAATCATGTTGAGTACAACACTTGAAGAGGATTATGTTGACTTCTTTATTTAATTCGTCTTTCTCATAGGACACCTTCTTTTTGCTTGCATTTCCTCAACTATTTCGTGGATCACCAACTTCTCCAGAGTTTAATATTTTTTTCGAGCAACATACGCAAAGTACGTTAAGATTAGTTTCTACATGTTGTCTAAAGTATTTATTTTTGAACGTGAATTTTTAATTATTGAATGATAGATACGTTGATGCACCTTACGGTTCATGTGATACAAAACATCCGCCTCCAGCACTACATCTCGAAGGCATTCATCGTGTTTAATTCGTTATTTTTTACTGTCCATGTTTTCACTAAATAAACTGCTATGCTAGAGAATACAAAAAACCTAACAAGGCAGATTTGGTTTCTTCTAAGTATAGAATGGTTAGTATATATCTTTGTCAGGTTTGTTATAGCTGCTTTTGTCATCTCAATTTGCCTTTGAATCTCTGTTTTACATTCTCCATTCCTCAAAATAAGAGCACTTAGATAGAGAGACTCGTTGACCTTTTTGTAATCCTTTAGCGAGGCTTTTCTTGTCAAATTCTTCAATCGATCTACGATAAGGATTTCTGTTTATTTCTAGTACTAAATGGTGACTCTCTATTTCAACTTTATAAAGGTGCCTGGTCATCTCATCTTCGTCGTTGGCTATGAGTGTTGTAAAGTCTGAGATATATAGCTTATAGCAATACTTCCCTTAGTTTTTTGAGTTATACTGAGTTTTTTTAACCTGACAAGCTTGACTTATATTGAAATCAAACATTTGCGCTTTCTATTTTTGTGCATTAATTTTTTTCGGCCAATAAACCATGGTATAGTGCCCTTATAAACACTCATCAACAATTTAAACCTGATCTACAAAAATATGTTCATTCATTACTAAATCTCATAAAAGAGGTTACAACGCCCAATTATCAAACAGTGAACACGGTAAGTGACTAATTAGGTATGTAAATAATTTGTTACCTTCACTCGCCCCCAGCTGGTTAGCTGGCGAGTGAAAGCGTTTGGATGTGACACTGCAGATATTACTACAAAAATGAATCCGTTCTCTTTATGACTGTCAATCATTATTCAAAATCATATCTACATGATGAGGTAAGGTTATGATTTTTTTTCTTAAGGAAGCGTCCATTGCGAGGTTGCGTAATAGAGGAAATGTTTTGTAAAATGCACGCCTGTTCTCTTGTAACAGGAAGAGCGCGGCACAGGGCAAAGAGAATAAATAGTTTTAAGAAAAATCCGCTCAGCCCGCGTAATGCCATTTGCTCGGGTTGTTATTAATAAATCATATTAAGCTGCGAAAAGCCTACCGAAATGTTATTCCTGCGCCCCTACCCCATACGTACCGCTGATAATTTCATTACCATGGCAGCGCTCCTTCACATGGGTGGCGCGGACATAACAATACTGAATCTCTTCACTTAAAAAGAATAGAAACCTCCCCGTGACGTCTCTATTTCATTATATTCATCACCATCTTCAACTTGTATTCATCTACAAAATTCGTGATACCATTAATCTTCGAACATTGAGATGTCTTCTTGATCTGCTGTTTTGACGTCATTATACCCTCTTTAAGAATTAAGGTTTTAAATAAATATTCTCAAATTGTCAATATTTTAATGAATTTTTGCTTCTTTATTATTTTGCTACAAATTGTCAAAACACTGCAGCTTGGTTTCATCATTTATATTTTGGGAACCACGGTCGTCGCCGAATATTGTCGTATACATACGGTCAATGACCGACGAAACGAACTTCGGACACCTCGATAAATTATAGTCATGTCGGGCATGTGACCTTTGGACTGTTTACTATAATTTATCGAGGTGTCCGAAGTTCGTTTCGTCGGTCATTGACCGTATGTATACGACAATATTCGGCGACGACCGTGGTTCCCACAATATGTTTAAATAGTAAAGTTTAAATATGTAAGTAAACGGTATCAGAAAAGTCAATGAATCTAATGAAATGACTGATATATACCATTTATTTTGTATATAATTATGTAAACATTTAAAAAAATAAAATCATATTATATTGTGAGATGACTGTTTTGGTCTGCCTGGAGTGATTAAGTGTGAGGAGTTTGATTTCGCGTGATGTATATATATATATATATATATATATATATATATATATATATATATATATATATATATATATATATATATATATATATATATATATATATATGCAATTGAGTGTCACTGTTCGTCAGGTTGATGAGAATGTGCAACGGAGTTTCATCGGAAAGAAGTAACGATTTTTTTTCATGCTATATGTCCTCAGTGAGATACAGGAAAAAACCTAGTTTACTGGGGACACAACAAATGAAAGGCAATAAACCCAGAACCATTAAAATTGTGTGTCCGAATCAAATTCTTGTCATGTGTAAATAAATAACTTAATTTTTTTTTAAACTTTAAGCTACTTTTAATATAAACTTACTTTAAGAGATTTATTTATTTATGACAGAGAAGCTTAAAAATGCCAAATTAAAGAATGTTTAAGAAGAAATTTTAAATTAAAATGTTTAAAATAAATAAAGTGTGTTTATCCACTTGACTATTGGCCCTGGTAGCATTATGCTGCCTTCAACATTTGGACGTACTCGTATACATAAATTATTATAACACAATAATAACACAGGGGGATACATTCAATGATGCCAGTTAAGAAACATCCCTTGACAATTTGAACGTAGAAAGTACTTCTGGTAAGAGACCAAGGTACTAGTTTTGAACCCTTTTTTTTGAGAATTTTCTTTGTGAAGCTTGCTCACTTGTTACTTAATCTGTTTCCTGGATTTGCTCTTCATGTTTACTTTTTATATCATATAGCGCTGCACAACGTTGAGTTTTGCTAAAATTTAAGATGACTTTATATTTCCTGAAACATACATACCAGTCTACAGGACACTACAGTTTATTTTACAAAACTAACATTGACACATGAATCTACAAATCTTCGAAACAGTTTTAGCAAAGAAAAGCTACACCTTAACCTACAAACCTTCAAAACAGTTTTACATAACTAACACTGCTAATGAATCTTCACCTTCAAAATCGTTTAACAACATTAACAATGCCACATGAATCCACAAACCTTCAAAACAGTTTTACAAAACTAACGTTGCCACATGAATCCACAAACCTTCAAAGAGTTTTTTGCATAACTAACACTGTTACACGAATCTACGCCTTCAATATCGTTTTACAAAATTAACAATACGGCATGAATCCACAAATCTTCCAAACAGTTTTATAAAACCAACACTGCCACGTGAATCCACAAATTTAAAAAAAATTACGAAACCAACACTGTCACACGAATCCATAAACCTTCCAAACAGTTTTTCATAACTAACACTGCTACATGAATCTTCACCTTCAAAATCGTTTTACAAAATTAACAATGCCACACGAATCAACAAACCTTCAAAACAGTTTTACAAAACTAACACTGCCACATAAATCCACAAACCTTCAAAATAGATTAACAAAACTAACACTGTCATATGAATACACAAACCTTCAAAACAGTTTTACAGAACTAATCCAGCCACATAAAGCTACAAATCTTCAACATATTTTAATAAAGATAACACTTCTACAAGAAACCTTTAACCTTTGTAATAATTTCACAAAAATAAAACTGGCACATTTTTCCACAAACTTTCAAACATGAATTTACAAACGTTTCAAGAGACACACTAAATTCTCAAACCACTGTAGTTCAAACAGAGTACGACTTAATTTTTAATAGTATTTTCTCTCGAGTAGTTTTAATTATATTTTGAGGAATCTACAAAAATTGTTTTCGTTACATACACCTTATATCAGTCAGCACTTTCCTATTATATAATATATCGGTTTGGGGGGGATGCACCTTAACCCAAAAGCACATATTGCAGGTTTCCCAAAAATTGATTGTGAAAATAATCAATAAACTTCCTGCCCGTTATCCCACGGCGGAGCTTTTCAGAGAGTATCAGGTCCTGAATATAGCCAATTTGCATCTCAAATCCATTATCTGGCACTACCATCGAGAGGAATGGAAGATGCAGACTAAGCAGAGACACATGACATGCATGGCAACTAATGAAATGTTCACCATCCCTAGAGTTATAACCTATTTTGCCCAAAAGCAATATGCTTATTTGGCTCCCATGACGTACAATGGCGTGCCGAATTCAATAAAGATAAAGGAAGGAAAACCATTTAGACAGTCGATCGGAGCGTGGTTGTTATTGCGACAGGGTTTTGAGTACTTGGGCTTTCAGGATGAATGACGTGTGGAAAAGATTTGTGTGGGCTCTTGAGTGTAGGTGTTTTCTTGTTGTTTTGATTTTTGTTGTTTTGTATTTTTGTTCTTATGATTGTGTGCGGTATATTATGGGATGAAAATTTTTGGTTTTATTTTTGTTTTTATTTTTATGATTGTGTGCGGTATATTATGGGATGAACATGTTTGGTCTTTCTGGAGTGATGATGTGTGAAGAGTTTGATTCCGCATGATGTTTCCAGTTGTAATTGAGTGTCACTGTTTGTCAGGTTGATGAGAACGTGCAACGGGGTTTTGTTTTTGTGTAATCAAAAACCGGAAAGAAGTATCGATTTATTTTTTCATGCTAAATATCCTCAGTGAGATACAGGCAAAAGCCAAGTTTACTAGGGATACGACAAATGAAAAGCGACAAACCCAGATCCATTAAAATAATGTATGTCCAAATTAAATAACCTGTTGTTTTTTCGCAAATTATGTATATTACTTGTCATGTATAATAATAAATAAATACATACATCCTTTTTTTTCCAAACGTTCTCATATACAAATTTTAAAATAAATAAGCCTAAAATAATCTGCCTTAGACACGTTTTGAATAAATATATTGTTGAGTAAGTGGTAGATAAGAAATTAATAAAAGTTTGGAAACCTTATGTTTCGGTCGTATTTTTTTTCAGTGATATATATTTTATATAAAATATCATGAATCCTTGGAGATTTGAAGTCGTGACATACATTCATGTTCCGAGACAATATCCCTGCAAATGAAACCTGGGACCTGCATCCTTTTGTTTATCACATTTGTTTTTTTTTTTGTGTACAAAAAAGAATTACCCTTAAAAATATATAGTACGCAGGAGTATAATGGTGCCTTCTTGTTTTTGAAACTGAAACCAGTTTTTTTTTAAAAGTCATAGGAGTAGAATATATCCGGTAGAAATGCGTACTTTGCAAAGCTTATCTGGTTCTACAAGATCTTGAAAATAACCCTTTTGGGAGGGTATATAAAAAATTGGTAGAAGATGAGTTCACTTGCCTGGGTTCAACAATAATGAAGGAAAACGAGGAGCATGCTGAGATTAAGAGAAGAATCACAACAGGGAACCAAATATTCTTCTCCGTACTGCCGGTGTTCAAGTCTAGAAGTATCCGCAGAAAAACCAAAGTCACTCTATACAAAACAATTATACGAACAGTGGTGGCATATGCATGCGAAGCATGGACACTGACAGCTAAATCCACAGAGTTGCTGAATGCCTTCGAGAGAAGAGTACTACGTAGGATCCTGGGCCCCATGAATGACGGTGAAACCTGGCGAATACGATACAACGACGAGCTGTATAATATCTACAAAGCTCCCAGGCTATCTGTACATGTCAGAATGAGCAGATTGAGATGGGCCGGACATGTGCAGAAAATGCCGTCATCGCGAACACCCCAAAATAATCCTGGAGGGACACCCGGGTGGGAGAAGGAGAGTTGGAAGGCCAAGGCTGCGATGGGAGTTTTTGAACAAAGTTGAGAGGGACGCAACCCGGCTGCTGCAGGCGCAGGATTGGAGGGTCGAGGTGAAAGACAGGGGGAGTTGGAGGCGAAGATTGACGGTAAGACCATCGAAAGAATGAAATATAAAAAAATATGATGGTATTGGGTGTTAACATAAGTTGTGAACCCAGAAAAAATCAAGGGTTCCAACGGAAATCAAACCCGCACTCTCCGGATTGAGATACAAGAGTTTTACTAACTAGGACACGGAGGTTGGCCAAATAAACATAAAAAATTAAAAAAATTAAATAAAACAATTGAATTGTAAATTTTATACTGTGGACAGTAAAAAAAAACTTATATGTTATGCTTAAGTATTTTTTACTTCACTGGTGGAGTTTGTATGGATTGTATTGGGTGTTAACATAAGTTGTGTCCGTTTTTTTCCAATTTAAAAATGAGCACCAAAAGTAAAACAAAATGGTTAAGGTTATACGTCATTCGAAATAAAATTTTCTGCTCTACAAGATATTGTGTTTGCTTTTACGTTGCAAACATTATTTTATTTGATTACAAGTCTTCAAAATGGAATGTCAAGTAGACGAAAGTGAGCATTTTCGACACCTCCTTCTATTCGCGTTCAATCGAGGGAATAAAGCTGCCAAAGCTGCTCGCGATATTTGCGAAGTGTACGGTGAAGATGCTTTGAATGAAAGGACAGCTCGTCGATGGTTTTTGCGTTTTAAAGACGGTAATTTCGACCTGAAAGATATGGAGCGTGCCGGACGACCAGTGGACTTCGATGAGGACCGCTTAAACCATATTATTCATGAAGATCCCCTTCAAACGACCGTAGAATTTGCTGAGCAGATGAATTATAGTCACATGACTGTATACCGCCATCTTAAATCAATGGAAAAAGTCCAAAAATTCGGCGCATGGGTTCCACATGTTTTGAGTGAATACAACAAAAATCAATTATCGAACGTTGAACGCGAACATAAGGAGGTGTCGAAAATGCTCACTTTAGTCCACTTGACATTCCATTTTGAAGGCTTGTAATCATATAAAATAATATATGTAACGTAAATGCAAGATATCTCGTATCTTGTAGAGCAAAAAAAAATCTTTCGAATGACGTATAACCTTTACCATTTTGTTTTTCTTTGGGTGCTCATTTTTAAATTTAAAAAAAAAAACGGACACAACTTATGTTAACACCTAATATATGAACATTACACATAAATAATTCACCTAATATTTGTAAAAGCTGAACGTATAACTATTTTTGATCTTTTAATTATAGTTCGTTCGAATTACAAGTTAGAGCGCCCTTGATGAGAGTCTGCTCTCTAAACAGCGCTATATAAAAATTATCCTTTTTATAATTATTTATATTTTTGAACCCATCATCTTTTTTTGGCAAGGTGTGGCGTAGTTGGTTATTGAACATCTGTTTTATAAAATTTTGAGAGAATCATAATTTTCTTTTAAAATTGAATATTTTGAGTATTTTACATATCAAACCAAAACGGTTCTTTCGCACATTCTATAATAAGCTTTCACAAGCGTGGTTTTAATCATTTATGTATGGTTTCACTCAAATAAGCTTCATAAATATTTTGCCATATGCAAATAATAATTAATGTTGGCAAAACTAACATTGTACCGGAGCGTTATTCCGTTATCATATTAGAATGCCATTCTATCCTAAAAATACATTAACATAAAAAACAAAACTTTTGTATTAGGACAACAGTAATTAAATTTATTTGCTTGAGAAAATATACAAACAATTTTCACCTAACACAATAAGCTTTAAACTATTATTTGTAGAATAATGTATTATGGTTGATAAAGTGTATTTTTTAATTTATTTATGGACAAAATAAACGACCCTAAGATATATTTTACATATCATAGTAGCAATTATATAGTAGCAATTATGGTATATAGTAGCAATAATATAGTACTCGTACAATGGCAATTATATAGTAGCAATTATATGAAAGCAATTATATAGTAGCAATTATAAAATGCATCAAAACCTTCCAAAAAAAATTAAGAATTCAGGATACCTATGTCTTTAAAATATGATGTATGAAAATTCAAATGTATTATACAAAACGAAAAGTTAAAATATAATGATATACAATTAATTTAATTCAATCAACAATACAAGATCCTTGTTGGAAAAAAATATCAAACCTTACACAAGGGTAACAGAATATATAATAAAGGGCAAATTACAATACAACTAGTCACCCAGTACATACATAACATTGAAGAAATGTCTTAAAACCTTACACAAGAGTCACAGAATATATAATAAAGGGCTAATTACAATACAACTAGTCACCCAGTACATACATAACATTGAAGAAATGTCTTAAAACCTTACACAAGGGTCACAGAATATATAATAAAGGGCAAATTACAATACAACTAGTCACCCAGTACATACATAACATTGAAGAAATGTCTTAAAACCTTACACAAGGGTCACAGAATATAAAATAAAGGGCAAATTACAATACAACTAGTCACACAGTACATACATAACATTGAAGAAATGTCCTAAAATTACCCTCCTGAAATAAAAAATATCTACATTCAAACTATTCATCGCATTAAATACGGAGTTACACAATTTTAACATTCTCTCGATTGATGAATAATTTTAATACTCTAAATGAAATTCGGGACGCCAGAATGAAAATGTATTACTCGGACTTTAAGAAAACCAACGTAACCATGACCTTCGATTGATAAATACAGGAAAAGAATCCTCCCGACCTCAACAATATCTACATTAAGAATATTTACACAAACCCAGACATCTGGTTACCCAATTGTTGTATTCTCACGATTGAAGAATATATAATGGGCTTTAAGGGCTGCCTCCACCACCGACAGTCTCATCGATGTGAAGCATTTGTGATTAGGGTTTCAGGAAACTGTGCCGTAGACCGTTGTACTGGATCGGATCACACACCGAGATGAGACGGTCGGTGCACATTGGAATGTTGGGTACCATTATATATTAGGATGATACAAAAATAATACTAATAAGTAGATGATTGAGGGGGAGAAGTAAATTTATAGGGAGGTTATGGTAATTGGAAGAAGAACTTCTCCTACTTTATCCATCTAACATATGTTATGTGTCTAGATGATCGAGTTCGAATAAACGCGTTCATCTAGAATCATAGGCGGAGTTAACCCTTCCTTCCCTGTGACATTGCTTCTAAACACTTTAACATCTCTACAAATATAACAAATACTGGGTTCAGATTTGAGGTATTCCTCCCTAATACATTTACGCATTGAATGAAATGATAATAATAATAATTAGCACTTATTGGCCACATCAGAGATATTTTGTGAAAATCGGGAAGAAATTCACCAATACAATCAAACGTGTGTCAGTGTGTGACGTAGGTATATTCATTCTAAAAATCCATATGGGTGAGGAAGCGACGCTATTCAAGTCTCACTCTACTTTGGTATATGGGAACGCAAGAAATAGAATCTCAGTGCGCACGCTTCTCTCGCTTCAGTAACTCTCGGGCATCCATTTGAGGTGGTCTATTCGCCCATTTTGTGTACATCGGCCGATGTTTTTTTTCATATATTCAGCAATTAAATTTTGATTGTTATCACTTTTGACTTCAAATTTAATTAATTTAAGCGATTGGTTATGAATATTCTTATTTTTCCGATTTTAAATCGCTCATTAATACATGTGTATTGAATAAACAGCACAGGAACGCGCGAATTTTTTAAGCACATGAAGGGAAAGGTTAAGAAGAAATACAACGAGCAACTGTCGTTATTAAATCGCGACAGGCACATTTGAATTATAAAAGATTCCGTGTTTTTTAGCAGAAGTGTGAAAACCAATTTGAGCGAAATATATCGGGGCTATCAACAATATTGTGAATAATCTTATACAGAAACATCAAATCAAATTTAATCCTATTTTCAGAGAATTTAAGAATACGGATGTAATTCAATAGGTGATCGTACTCAAGTATGTCAGGTGGGATGCCAATACCAAAATTAATATTTCTCAGAAATGTATTCCGGATGCTTTCAAATGTGTTGAAATTGATAAATACTTAAGAAATCAAAAATAATATCCAAAAGTAAACAATTTTTATGAAAAAAAAAATTATAGGAAAATTTTACATACGAGTACATTTTTAAATAAATATAAATAAATAATAGGTTTATTGATAGCAACACAGTTTGTACAGATTATATTTAAATAACACTTCTAAAACACATAAATTGCAGATAATACATTAAATACAGAAGCTATCAAAAGGTCTGGGCTCATCAAATAGCATCCCTTCGGCCAAGATACACCCCACCAATATAGGGCGAACCCAGCCACGGGGACACCAGATGTTTTTCAGCCCACACCCTTGAACACGTAGAACAAGAATATATAAAAAATAAACACAGAAAATAAATAGATGACAAAAAAAAACATTCAAGAGAGAAGACACTAAAAGGTCCGGGCTCAAACCACAAATATTCACCCGGCTGAGATACACCCCACCAATGTAGGGCGAGTCCGACCGCAAGGGCATCAGGGGGCTTCCATCCCACACCCCCGCATATCTAGATTAAAGAATAAATAGAAAAAAAAGAAAAAAAAAACAAAAACGTATGGCAGAAAACAAAATAAAAAGTAAACCCACATATACCACCTCAGGTTAACTGTCAGCAAGAACGAGAAAAAAAAAAGAAAAGCCTCAAAGGAGTCCAAATTTTACATAATGAGAAATGGGAAGTAAGATAGTTGAGACAACATTGAAATAGTTAGGCAGTAATACATTGAAATAGATAAGCAGTTTTAAAAGAATTAATGAGGAAATAACGCACAAACACGTATGCACAATCCTCGATTCACCACCAGCGAAAAGAGAGAAAAGAAAGAAAATAAGAAAAGAAAAGCAAACAAGAGACCCATTTGAAGTTAAAAAGTAAATATTTTCGCGATATACAATACCTAAATAACAAATCACCGAATTGAAGTTTATTCAAATCAATATGTAATATTAAAGACGTTTACCCCGTGCTGATTGACATATCGAGTTGCCAGATTCGTATGTCAATCGATCATTGCCAGTAAATATTGTACGTTATAAAAATATATGTGTATTAGATTTCAATGGCTGTGAAATTGATATTTCTCATTTCCATGCGTTACTCCATTATATTCATCATGTTCCATCGCTGCTGACAGTTGGCTCTATAGTCTGTGACATGCTGAACCAGATCAGTTCAGGGTTAAGGGACAATATCTGGTTATACATTTAAAAAATATTATCAGCATCTAAACGTCGTTTAATTTCTGCGGACCGTTTTCTTCTTTTGAAAGAAACTCGATAGCCAAATTTCAATTTTTACCATTTCAGAATATATCGAAACAAGGCTTTTATTAATTTATTTTCTCAAAACAGGCTTAGCCCAATTACTTTGAAAAATACAAGAAACGTCAACATTAAAAATTTAAAAAAAATTATACAGAATAAAAAAAAATCATATAAAATAATGTATAGTATATGCGTGCATATATACACACAAACATACGCATGTATTCAAAGTCACTTAAGTACGTTGATGAGTGCTTTCTAACGCGCTCAATCTTAGAAGAAAATTTTCTTTTGCTTTTGGTAATGTGATATGAAATATGTCAATATCTGAAGCAGTCCCGTTCAAAAGAGTTAAGGCCCTTCCAACAGGCATAGCGGCTTGAAGACCCGATCTTGCGTATGCTATTGAGAACAATTCTTGCCAGCTCAGTCTAGTGTAATTGTTAGGAACATTTAACGCTAATGTTTGTAGTAATGCTGGACAGCTCACAACTCCTCGAACGAGTTTGACAGCGTATACCAGGAGACGCAGATCTCTTCTTACGCTCAAGGAGTTATACCCGAGCCCAACAGAAACTGAGTAGGATAAAGACATGGATAGACACCGAACTCTCTCATATAGAGATATCGTAGATATTTTTTTTGTACTTTCTCCACCATGAGTGAGTTCTGCGCCCCCACCGGGCTCCAAATGCAAGCATTGCTTTCTAGTTTGCTACGGATCAATGAATTAAACAACGTTTTGAGCACCAATTGGTTTTCAAATGACAGAGATTCTCATTACAAAACCTAGAGTTTTATAAGCTGAGTTGTACATAACTTTTATGCGAGGACCAAATGCGAGATTGCTGTGGAACAAGACACCAATACTTTTAATATTATATGTGCGGGGTCTCTAGGGCATTTCTTGGTGGCGTAGTTATAATATCTCATTTTAATTCACTGGTTCGCAATAGATTGGAGTGCGGCTCAATCAAATGGAATCCGAAAAGAATCCAAAACCCCTCCATGGTTAAGCGACTCCAAAAGAGATTTTTGCGACAACTTATTGCATGGAATACGAATTTAACCATCACGTCAATTCACATTTTTAATCGATATTCTTGGATATTACTCCTTAAGCGTTAGAAAAGATCTACGATCTATTTAAATACGAGTACATATAAATTGCTTGCACGAAAATTAACAAATTATTTTTTTATTTATTTAACAAACTTTTGTTTAAAGTACCGGATAAGTTTTTACACCATCTTCTTGTTCAGTTTCAGTCATGGAAATTGGTTAACAGCAAAGCCCTGCATGTCTCCTCGACTCCGCTCGGTCCTCAGTAATCCTGTGCAGTCAAGTCAGTGGTGCAGTCCATATCGTGGCATATTTGTTCCAGATACTCCCGGCGAAGACGCCCTCTGCCAATCGATCTCTCAATCGTTCCCTCCAGTATATTGTGCAGGAGATTTTCATGTCGCAGCATATGACCCATCCATTCTGCACGCATTTCCGATGTGGTGTTTGACAGGTGCCTGGTTTCTTCGATCCTGCTGAGAACCTCGTCATTCGTAATGTGGTATCTCCAGGAAATCCTTAGGATTCGTCTAAAGGTCCACATCTCGAAGGCCTCCAATCTTTTTTGATATATTTCGCCTATGCACCATGTCTCGCAACGATACATCAAAATATATCACCACTCGCATACGGAATGGCCTTCTTGAAATACTTTTTCCACATTGATATATTTCATATCGTGGTGGATAAATTGAAGATCGACCTCTTTTAAAAAAATCGTAGGCAAAACTTAACCTTTTTACCGAAAATAACGACTATTGTGGTTCTTGTTGTCAATATATTATATTTAAATTTTTGTTCATTTTGTATTATTGTTGTTAGATTAAATTTGGTTATAAATATATCAAATGTAAAGTAAATAAATAAATCTGCCGAGTTTCAATTTTTCTTACACTTGCAATCTATTTATGAGATAAATAAAAAAAATGGTTTTAAAAAACTTTCCCTACAAAGATTGAACACGAAATAAAGCCAAAAATACATAACGAAGTTAGATTGTAACATATTAACCGTGACATTGTCAAAGGATCACACGTTATAAAGTAATTTTTGATGAGATCCTGAAAGGGGTAAGGCTGAGCGCTCTCTCCCTTGGAGTGGAGCCGGGATAATAAACGTCTGGCAAAATGAAACCGATCTATCTCAGGTGACGAGGCGGGAGTGCCTAGGCTGAAAAAACCGCAGCCAAATTGGCAACGTGCTGCCTGGATTCCAGATCTTCCGGTTATGACGGATGCCTATTATTGTTCTTTGTAGGTGGTACTTAATATTTGTTGAATCTATTATACTTTATAATTCGACGGTCATGTTTTAATAAAGGGTATTTTAAATTGAGCGGTTTTTTAAATAATTTTTTTTTCAATTCTTGAATAAAACACAATTTGTATTGATTCCAAAAAACTTCATATTTGTCATTTAAGTATAATGTATGATATTTAAACACAAAAAAACAATATCCGCCAAATGTCCACCTCTTGCAAGTCCACAAATGTCTACTCTTTTGTCAAAATTTTCGATGACATTTTGGCATAATTGCGGTTCTAACTCACCAATAACGCGAATAATTTCATCCTTCAGCTCAGGAATTGATCGGGATCATTCTTATAGATCTGGGGTTTCACGTAACTCCAGAGAAAATAGTCCAACGGTGTCAGATCACACGATCTTGGTGGCCAATTAACATAATCTTTTCCGGACATCACAATACATAAAATAATTCACAGAGTTGAACGCGTTGTTGTATTGTATACGACTCTTTTATGAATGTCATACATTACATTTCTCAAATGTCACAAGACCCAGGCAAGTTCGCGATGCCATCTGTGTTTTATCCAAGAATTAAAAAAAACACTCAATTTGAAGGACCATTTACTTGTCGGTTATTTATTATTATACGAGTATTTGACACTTAACTCTTTCACGGCTACGGACCACTTAAATGGCTCATACATAATACGTGCCGTCCTGGCGAGCGGCCATTTAAGTGGCCACTAACTTTGCGTGTTGATATCTCAGTCAAAATTAAATCTTCTTTAAAAATTTTAACCTGAATATAAGACAAAACGTGTCCTTTAGTGACATCTCTTTTAAAATTATCAAAACTTCAAGTACTTGATCCATAAGAAGGATTTAAACAGACCGATTCGAGGCCGTCGAAATTTAAAGCATTTTAAATATTAGCGCCACACGTTCGGGTGTGTTGAAGGTCATGTTTCTAATGACGATTGCTCCCGATCAATATGACGTATTTTGCGTCGATATTTTTTTTGTAAGTACGCGTATTGCGTATTGAATTAATTGCCTTTTTCATTGTTTATGGATTATTGTTTTCTTCGATTATTGCTTCTTATATTGTCGCACTTTATTTATAGCTTTGATTTGGATAATATTACGTGTGTATAGTGTCAGCTAAAAAATGCATCGGCGCACAGTTCCACAGTAATCAGATTCGGGATAATGGTGAGTCATACTTTTATGTAGATACAATATAAATTTATTGAGGTAAAACACCGCTGCCTGTGGGACACACGAAAGATACTCGAGCCATCACCGTAAAAAGGTTAATTGCAAGAAAAAAACTCTAGCTTACCATCAGCCTATAATATGTGTATTATTATGTTGATATCAACTTAATATCAGACATCACTTGATCTAATTATGCTTTCTTTATCTTCTATATTCTTCTACCACGCATCTTGGCTAACATTTTTACTGTTTATTTGTTTTATCTTTCTTCATTTATTCATTGTGCATACTCAGTCCATCTCGCAGTGCTCCTCTTTTATCTTACACAACACTTAAGTTCATGTTTAACTCTAATCACATAATTTCGTCTTCTATTAGACATTGTTGCGCCCTGTATTATTCTTTGTACACGTATTTATGCAGCATTTATGTTAGACATTGTCGCGCCATGTATACTTCTTTGTACACGTATTTATCCCTTCCCTTACGGCGATAAAAATAGTACGCGTGCTTCGGTGTTGGGTAGTGAGTACGCAATAAAAAATTTGCGATTTTAAATCGGAAAAATAAGAACATTCATAGATAATCCCCTTAATTAATTATAATTGAAGTTAAAAATTATAATAATTGAGATTTATTTGCTGAAAACATTAAAAAACCATCTGAAAACATTAAAAAACGCTCACGGAACGGGCGTACGTCTAACCTATTTGTAAGCCTAGAAGCTACTAGTCGCGCGGAACGTCAGTCGCATACCCCGGCGCTTACGCCTTTGCTTGCGACGTTGAGACAATTCAGCTCCTCGCAATTCAGTCTTGTATGCAAGAGTGAGATGCGAATATAGTGTCGCGCTTCCCGCATACTATTCACATATCGTCAAGACGAGGCACTCGCAGCGTTTAAATGCGAATTTGTTTTCGATCTTTACAAAACACCTCTATGTAGTCGATAAACTCGGATTATTATTAATATTATTTTTTAAATCAATGCGTAAATATAATATATTATGGAGGAATACCTAAAATCTTAACCTTGTATTTATTATATTTATAGAGATATTGATGGTTATTAGAAGCAACGTGTAGAAGATACCCAACACAGGGAAGGAAAGGTTATACAGCATTTATGTTAGACATTGTCGCACCGTGTATGGTATTCTTCTTTGCACACGTATTTATACAGCATTTATGTTAGACATTGTCGCACCGTGTATGGTATTCTTCTTTGCACACGTATTTATACAGCATTTATGTTAGACATTGTCGCACCGTGTATGGTATTCTTCTTTGCACACGTATTTATACAGCATTTATGTTAGACATTGTCGCACCGTGTATGGTATTCTTCTTTGCACACGTATTTATACAGCATTTATGTTAGACATTGTCGCGCCGTGTATGGTATTCTTATTTGTACACGTATTTATACAGCATTTATGTTAGACATTGTCGCGCCGTGTATGGTTTTCTTATTTGTACACGTATTTATACAGCATTTATGTTAGACATTGTAGCGCCGTGTATTCTTCTTTGTACACGTATTTATACAGCATTTTTGAGTTTTTTTTTAGTATTTTTTTACGTCAATGTTTCACTTAAATACATCAAAGTTGATATTAAAATACTGTTGTAGACTATCATCATCTTAGCATATTTTGATTATTCATTCTTTATTCATACTACAACCAGCTTTATAAGTTCATGTATCATCTTAGCGAATTTTGATGATGTCAGATTCGAGTTAATGTAACCGATGCTTTAGTGCCCTATTGACTTTGTTTCTTTTCGCTACACGCCGTTAGTATCCCTCGTAATTTTTCCATCATCATCTGAAAAAAAAAACACTACCTAAATTAAAGAATTATTCAACTTCCTCTTATCTCGCGTTATTCGCCCGTATATTACATCATAACTTTGGATTTCGCAATTTAACTATCAGATCTTTCTCCTTTAGTAGATATGCCATTCATAATTGATATCCCGACTTTAAACTTACTCGTAGACATTATTCCACCAGAATTTATATAGTGGTACTCATGAACTTTTCTTCTCCCTGGCTCCATCCCAACTCACTGTCTGCGAAGACTGTTGGGGTCAGCTCTCCTCGTCCTCAGGTTGTATGCTTTTCTGTCCCGGACTACGTCCCCCAGGCCTTGCTTCTGCATCAGGTTGTCTTTTTACACCACCCACGAATTATTTGGTCTTCTTCTGGTTGTCATTCGAGGAAGATCCATGGAGATTGCCTGGTTCACAATGTGATAGGGTGCTCTGCGTCTAATGTGCTCATACCATCTCAATCGCCTCTCCTCCATCTTACTGTTGATGTCTGTAACATCTAGGCTTAAACGAATGCCTGAACTTTTTATTTTGTCTCTTAGGGACACACCAGCTGACCATCTTAGCATGCGCATTTCAGCAGTTTCTAGTTGCCTGGAGTAAGAGTTATACATCGTCCAGCATTCGGAGCCATAGAGGAGTGCGGGTCTGACAATCGTTTGGTATACTTTTCCTTTTAACTTTACTGGCATTTTTGGATCACATAGAACTCATGAACTGCCTGACATAAATTAAAAAAACAAAAAGTTGTTAAAGGGATATTTTTATTAAGTATTCATAGTATTTTAATAAACTTTGTGTAACCCAACTGACAATAAAGTAAGCATATATAGAGGAAGATCAAAAAACTGCTATAAGGTGAAATATCAGATGCCGATGGAACCAAGGACTAAAGGTCACCTGCAGAAGACATATCTTGTCATTTGGCCTAGGTGTCCTGCATTGGAAGAAGTAAGGCAAAAATCTCAATCTGCGTGAAGTATTGCTAGAGAAGGACAGCTTGTTCACGACCAGACGACTTACCTAGCTAACCTGCATATTAAGCGATAGCAAAGAACGCAAATCTATGAGGTCCCGAAGGATTCTGTCCATGTTCGTAGCCGATGTGGTAGGAGACATGAGTCTAGGATTGGACTTCATAGGTACGGTCGGAGATGTCTTTGAATTTCTGCGACATTCAATTATCTTTCGTAGACAGAAGGTAGCTTTCGTCAAATAATCGTGTTGTTATTTTTATTCTTCTTCCTAGTATCATGTCAGGTCCTTCTAACGTTGAATATCACCTGAGAGTAGGCATTTTTGTCCCCGGCAGCCCAAAAAAGATCCCCAACGCTCCTTATACCAGTCCAATCATGTATATTGCGTATTTAGGAGATTTGCCTCCTCCCAACACTTCTTCGACCCTCTATGATTGACTTGGATGATTAGATGCAGTAAATTGTGCTTTGCTCCGTAAGTACATGACCCAAATAGGACACCTTTCGGATTTTAATATTAGTCATCATTTTTATTGCATGATAAAAAATATTTACAACCAATTGAACAAACGTTAAGTAAATCGGCTAAAAGACCTGAGACAGAAACTTAATACACCTTTCAAATTTCTGTTTCTCATTTACCGCTTTCCATTGCGGTTCAAACTCAAGTGCAGACTGGTCAAATGCAACTGTTTTTATTTTGATAGTCTTGCTTCATTTATTTGTTACATAGTGCACACAACATCTCAGAGTGATCTGTCTCATCTTACTCAACACCTTTACCTTAAGTTCACATTCATCCCTCAATCCCTTCATTTCGTATTTTGTTATATACTGTGAACTTATTTATTGCCTTAGAAGGTTTGAATGATATCAGGGGGGAGCAAATATATTTTGGTGCCTTATTGACCTTATTTCTTATCGCTACACGCATGTATTTAAGATTTTTAAAACAGTCAGTTAAATATAAACTTCACCCTTTAAGAAAACATATGTAAACTTACATATCTGGAATCAGTGAGACTCTGGAATTAGTTACAAACCAATATAAGACTCTCTCCGTCCTTGGCATGCTTTAAGAAGCGACTGAAAAACCTCTTAATTTCTAGTCAGTAAAATAACGTGTTTCATTCCTGACTTTTCTTTTCCTTTCCTCTCCACCATCCCTTCCTTTCCTTTCGATTTATGATATGTCACTTTATATGAAAAATAATGTTCGGAGATTGTCCGTCTTTGTGGGGTTCGTCGGCATGTGCTAACGTATATGTTTATGGATTTCGTGGGGATGGATAGTCATTTGAATGATTTATGCAACTATGTAACTTGCTTCATTTACTTTTGTCTGGTTGGTTGGAAGAAATTGCCGCCTGGCCAGATTGTATTTGAAATAAAAGCGTTAAATAAATAAATATCTTGTGGATGTGCAATACAATGACATATTATATATAACTTATATTTAAAAGATAAATTATAACTGGTTTAAAAAAGTAAGATAGATTTCAGAACCTTTAAGCCAAAAAGAACGGGCTCTGAGTCAAAAAGATACTGAAAAAAAAAACTATGTTTCATTGGTTATATAATGGTTTGAATTTGGCGCCATTTTCAAACTGTCTTACCTAAAATTATTTCATTCATCATCTGCCAGTAGGAAAATTCATCACGTAGAACGTATAAAAATCTTACAAATCTTTTACAAAAATTCACGTCCTGTTGTAAATGTGATTCATAAACTTCGTACTGTTTTTCGTCGTAATCATGTACCAAGTGACATCGCAAGTCCCAACCTCATCGGTTAATTTGATTCGTTCAATTTAGTTATAGATGCAAAGACACCAGTGCGTGGTCGAAGGTTTCGTTCAAACTAAAATATCACTACAGTGAGTGAAACCATCATTGAAAATTATAAAAACCTCTGTTCATCACTATTCGTAGTAATTGAACATTTCCTGAAGCTACTTGCAACAAATTTTAACAAAAGGTCTACACGTATGTAAAATTAAGTTCATTCAGTAACTTAATCAAATTATGAACATACTCGTAGATACCATAATGTGTTTGAATCCTAGAGTACTATGAAGGTGGTTCTTAATTTGGTCTTCATCATCTTTTATCTTCAGCGACGAAACCTATTTTCACCACGGCGAATATGTTAATAAGTAAAATTGCCATCTTTATGGAAGTGGAAACCCTCCGAGTGTATGTAAAATTAACAATACATTCACGTTGAGTTACATGGCAAACGCTATCGCAAGATGATAACAAACTTTTTATAGACTTTTTTACTGTCCATGCAGTGAGACTCTGAAATCAGTTACAAACCAATATAAGACTCGCTCCGTCCTTGGCATGCTTTAAGAAGTGACTGAAAAACCTCTTAATTTCTAGTCAGTAAAATAACGTGTTTCATTCCCGATTTTTCTTTTCCTTTCTTCTCCACCATCCCATTCTTTTCTTTAAATTGATGATATCTCACTTTATATAAAAAAAGAGTGTTCGGGTGATTGCCCGTCTTTGTGGGGTTCGTGGGCATATGCTTACGTATTTGTTTATGCATTTCGTGGGGATGGATAGTCATTTAAATTATTTATGCGACCACGTAACTTGGTTCAGTTACTTTTTTCTGGTTGGTTGGAAAAGATTGCCTCCTGACAATAAGCCCGCCAGATTGTATTTGCAATAAAATTGTTAAATACATAAAAATAAATATTTGGGCGGTTAGATCGTGTGATCTAGACTTTTATCTCGAGAGGTTTGTAAAGAACAGAATCTACGCGAGCAATCCTCAAACAAGCTAACATATGAGGTCAAGAACAAAATTCGTCAAGTTATTTATGAAATCGGCTGCAATTGTTCGAAAATATATTTAAAATTCATAAAAAAGTGATCATCTGCTGGAACAACTGAAAAGTGATCATCTGCTGGAACAACTGAAAAGGAAGATTGATAGATAATTAATTTTTGAACATAATTCGCATGCCTCTCATTTGCGCAGTTATTAATAAATTGGAAAGTTTCAAAGAATTATGAGTATTTTTAAAAGTTCAAAATGGGTAACCATATATATTTTGTGTAATAGTTGAAATTAGAAATATTATTTGGATTAAAATAAAGATATGTTAATTAGAAAAATGGAAGAGAAAAGGAAGACATTTATTTAAATAATTCATTAGTTTCTTTACGGAAACCCGTAATGTGTGGACTGTATTTATTGAAATATTAATTTCCTTGGGTTAAATCTCTCAAGAGTGTGGGCTTGCTGAAGTGTAGACTATAAATGAATACACGCTCAAATGTCTTCCATTCACAAGATATCTGACGATTATATTCGATTTTGAAGGATAGCTTATCGTTTCATAGTAATATACTAAAAAATATAGTAAAATTAAACAAAGTTGTGCTTCCCTGATGAGGTGAAAGCCTCGAAACCTTAGGGTTACACCGTTACAAAAAGTGGAATAAACAGTGTTTGATAAAACAAATTACAATGTTTTCAAACCTCCACAATGTTTATGCCTTAACTATAAACAATATAGAGTTTTATTTTCGCTCCATTTAAGAAAAGTAAAACATTTATCATCCGAGAAAAAAGAAAATTCCAAATCAAGGCAATTGTTAACTTTGTTCGCTTTACCATGAACTAAACTAACAACTCCTTCAGTCTACTGTTTACGTGTAAGGGCTTAAGCCATCGCCGTGTCAGGTACGTGAAGTCATTTTAAGATCCACGACCCATATTATCTCAGTCAGTAAGCTTTGATGGTACATGTAGGGATATCGTCAAAGGTATTATAAAATTGATTTATTTTCATGACCCAAAATATTATGATATATTGACGTGTTATTTTACGAGGCATCTTATGGATTAACTATCTTATCTGTGCAACGCCCAGTTTAATATAGATTTCTACCTTTGAGGCAGGAACGTTGTATGTAGAATTGTTAGCACAACAAAAATAATGATTTTTCACGAAAGTTAAAGAATGTGCTGATATCTGATGACCGCGGCAGAAAAGAACCTTATATAATGGCCGCATCTAGTACCTATCCGTCCTTATACTCAACCTACATGTATTGGTTTTGAAATATTTTTAATCTGTCAATGAGTTCTAGTCACGAATTAGAGCACCTTTGAAAAGGCTCTCTAAATGACGCTTTATAAATGCCACTTTAATTTTGATTGTTCGATAATCAAAGAATGCATAAAGATTAACTTGCAATAAATATATTTTATGTATACGGATTTTTTTTACTTCTACACAAAGAGGGTCTGCATCTAGTTGACTGATTTGTAAGGAAGAATATCAGCAAGGATTCTTTTCATATTGTTAGGCGGTGTCGAGAATATATCCACGGTAATTTGTTTTATCAAACACTGTTTATTCCACTTTATGTAACGGTATAACTTTACCGTTTTCAAGGTTTTTACCCCACCATCAGGGGAGCACAAACAAGAAGTGCTGTCTTGATGATGAGGGGAAAACCTTGAAAACAGTAGGGGTTATACCGTTAAGTAAAGTGGAATAAAAATTGTTTGGTTAAACGAATTACAATGTCTTTAAGCCTCTACAATGGTAATGCCTTAACTATAAATAATGTATATCCACAGTATCATTCATCTGGTTCAATATCTTTATTCCACATGTGATAGAGTGTTTAGCCATAATAGTTGTTCTGTAAGTTGGTGTGTAGAACAGTAGGTGATTCCTTGCATGGATATATTTATTATTTACGTCGTCCTTTACTGTCCATGCAGTGA
>OX463844.1:1033204-1257935 GCA_949825065.1 Odontocerum albicorne | reverse complement strand
ATATATATATATATATATATACACCTTTACACCGCGCCTTTTACTTGAACTTGCTGCGGGAATTTGTCATACCACTCATTTTTATCGAGTTAAAAAATGAAGAGAACTTTTATCTCCAGCAAAATAGTACACCTTCTCCCTACCATAGTGATGTAAGGGCCTATTCTGATGAAATGGTACACCTTCTCCCTTCCATAGTGATGTGACGGCCTATTCTGATGAAATTGTACTCTTTCTCCCTACCATAGTGATGTGAGGGCCTATTCTGATGAAATTGTACACCTTTTCCCTACCATAGTGATGAGAGGGCCCATTCTGATGAAAATTAGCTGAAAAGGAGGATTGCAGAAATAGTATTTAATACCTCTTGCGCTTCACTAACTTCACACCAATGAACAAGAGTCTTGTTTGATGATGCGGTGAAAGTCTTGAAACCGGTAGGGTTATACCGTTACAAAAAGTGAAAGAAACAGCGTTTGATAAAACAAATAACAATGTACTTAAATCTCCACGGTGTTAATGTATTAACTGTAAATACTATAATGAACGTTTTTCATGAAAATTCATAAAAAATAAAGTTTATGGCTCAAAACCGGCAAATAATAATGCATTAAGAGCAGCCATTAAAAGAGAATGCACCCAAATATCAAAACCTTATATTCGTGATGTTTGCAATCTCAAGTTATCAGTGGTGCACGGATTATGACGATAATTAATTTGAGCATTAACGATACATAATTAAAAAAATACATAATAGTTTTTTTAATTCAAAAGGTGTGTGTATTTTTATCATTCAAAAGGTGTATATATTTTTATCATACAAAAGGTGTACGTATTTTTATCATTCAAAATGTGTATATATTTTTTTCATTCAAAAGGTATATATATTTTTTGGGACACCCGTATTTAATTTTTTTTCAGTCAAATAAAAATCTGGTAATAAAAA
Organism: Odontocerum albicorne; assembly: GCA_949825065.1. Taxonomy (NCBI): domain Eukaryota; kingdom Metazoa; phylum Arthropoda; class Insecta; order Trichoptera; family Odontoceridae; genus Odontocerum; species Odontocerum albicorne. Next base: position 1,256,989 of record OX463844.1, on the reverse strand, counting down.
TTAAAAAAAAAACAAGTGCTACAGAATGTCTCAAGGTTGATTCTTAAACGTACGATAGTGTTTCAAGATACTTAAATCAGAGCTTTAAATTTATTTTTCAAATGTTAAAAAATAATTTCGAGGTATTCCCTCGTTTGAATAATGTTATTTCTTCCTTTCGAATGTTTCCTTAGTAATAACTTTAACATAAAAAAGCATAATAACGCCGTTAAAATATTTTAATGTTCCCTCGGGAATAGCAATAACGGCCGTAAATAGCAGACGAGAGATAATCTCGCGAAACATAAATATTCGCAAATTTGATTACTGAACTTATCCATCAATCATGTTTTTTTTTAAATTTTATTTATATTTCCCCTTGTCAAAATTAAAGTTCGTGACCGGAGCGTTTAGCTTAAAATTGATTTCAGCCAATAAATGCGCGTGGGAGTTTCCCAAATATGAAGGCTCTATATTCAAATCACGTCTTTCGGAGATTTGTTCTCCTTAATATGGGGCATAAATAACATTCTCAGGGTAATTTCCTCCGTGGAGGACATTTTAATATTTGCCAATTTAGAGACATTCTAATGTCTGACGCACACTAACCCTAAATGTTCCTTGCCCTTCTCTTCTCACTCCAGCTTCCTTGCTCCCGAGTCGTTCGCCCTTTCTCCTCCAGGAGACTGCTGTCTTTGTGTAAACATAATAATAATGCGAGCTATATAAGTAGGAATTTATACAATCCAATACTTGAACTTTGGGTTTCTAAGACAATATAATACAACCCTTTGTCTTTGAAATAAATTATAATTCAATCATTATTGTTTAGAAATTTATCACGTTTTTTCTTTAATTTAATTATACATATATCGCCGTTGTTAAGGAAAAGTTCATAAATTACCATTTTTGGTCAAAATTTCAATTTAATTATTTGAATAAAAAGCACAAATCTCTATCATTCTAAAAGTAAAAAACGGCATTATTTAAGCCAATAGCGAAGTTAGACCACTAAAAAAAATATTAACTGTAAAAATTGATTGTTCGTTTGTATGCAAAAGTCATTATACTACTTGATGAGCTCCATAAAGTCTAAATGCAATTTATGACTTTTTCCTTAACAACGACGATATTTTGCCAATAATTCAAAATACTAAATGTTTATAAATTTTTAATAAAATGAATAAATCACTTATTTTTTACGAGTATTTTGTTTTCCCCACTGTTTTATTTGAGTTCACTACTGGTTTCATTTTCACCTGACGAGGTTCATTATAACCTGACGAGGAAGACGAAAATCTTTGAAACCGGTAGTTAACTCTAATAAAACAGTGGTGAAAACCGGTAGGGAACTTTAATAAAATAGTGTTGAAAACCGGTAGTGAATTCTAATAAAACAGTGGTGAAAACCGGTGGTTAACTCTAATAAAACAGTCGTGAAAACCGGTAGTGAACTCTAATAAAACAGTGGTTAAAACCGATAGTGAACTCTAATAAAACAGTGGTGAAAACAAAATAAAAAATAAGTGTTTTATTTGTTTAATCAAACATGTATAAACATGATACCACAAAGTAAAACAAACGACTTTTCTAAGTTTTAAGAACTGAATGTTTACAACATAAACTGGTTGTTTGAAGGAAATTCCAAGATGAGGTTTAAATAAAGTTTAGCAAAACTTTATGTGAAAACGGATTAATAAATAAAAACACATGCTTTTTGAGGAACAACAAAACTTTGTCAGTTTTATACCCTTTTTTAATTTAATTATTTGATATATGGCAATGAAGTTTACACATGTCAAATACTGAACGGAGCCAAATAAATTTTGTTGAAATGCACGCGTCGAGAAAAATACATAGCACGACTGTGAAATGATGATACTTATATAGAGCGTCTTTCAAATTGAGCGGTTTTTTTAATTCTTGAATAAAACCCACAATTGTCATTGATTTCAAAAAAATTTGTATTGGTCTTTGAATTATAATGTATGACATTTAAACACAAAAAAATATCCGCCAAATGTCTACCTCTTGCAGCTCCACAGATGTCCACTCTTTTGTCAAAAAAATTTCGATGACATTTTGGCATAACTGCGGTTTTAACTCACCAATAATGCGAATAATTTCGTCTTTCAGCTCAGGAATTGATTGAGGGTCATTCTTATAGACCTGATTTTTCACATAACCCCAGAGAAAATAGTCCAACGGTGTCAGATCACTTGATCTTGGTGGCCAATTAACATCACCGTTTCCGAGTATTACAATACATAAAATAATTCAACAATTTGAATGCGTTGTTGTATTGTATACGAGTCCATTTTTATAAATATCATGTATTACACTTATCAAATGTCACAAGACCCAGGCAAGTTCGCGACGACATCTGTGTTTTATCTAAGTATTAAAAAAAACCGCCTTATTTTAAAGACCCTTTATTTATTGTGGTACTCAAAGAGGGGAAAATTATTTTGTATATCCTTGTAAAGTACTTTTTTGGTTTTTAAAAATTAAATTGCTTAATCTATAACATTTTTATAATGATGAAAAATATACAACAATCAGGATTAACAATTTAAAAATATTAAAATTAAAAGAATATTTAAAAATTGGAATATTAATTAATAAATCTGTTAAGTTAAATTTCAATGCAACCGTTATCAGGTTCGTTTTCCGATTGTAGCCAAAAATAAATATTAAAGGGTACCGAATTGGTTAAAAAACAGCCTGCTGGACTTATTACCATGTACCAATCCCTTCCGACCAAGATCGTTTCCGTATCTGGGCCATCAATCATCAATTATGCCACGTGTTTCAAGTAGAAGGTAACATAGATCGTCCTATTATTTGAATCAATTAGATTCTGCCCAGAGCGTGTAGCCCTGATGTTCGGACCAATTAACATACATTGAGGGTCCTGTATATATCCACAATCAAGTTCAATGCTACTTTCGTTTAAGACACCCCACCTCTGTACGTTCATTTTACATCTTGCCACTCCCACTCAGTATTTTTAGTGCACTCCAAGTAGGCAAAGACATGTCAAAATTTAAAGCCAAAGAAAGATGCTAAGAGGCCTGGGGGGAAAACTAAACCTGCAGTATTTAAAAAAAAATGGGAGACAGATATTTTAAAACTAGGTCGTGAATTTTGCCAGTAGCAGCAGCAAGTATAACAGAATTACCGTTACTAAACTAGACTGAAAGCGAAATAGATGTCTTATTTAGAGGTTCCATACTAGAAATCTTGGTTAACGGGGTCGAATACAATATTTTTTCTCAAAGTAGCCTCCCGGCCATGTTATTCGATAATTGATACAAACAATTGATGATATATTGAAGAGAATCATACTAATGAATGAACGAACTGTCATAAAGATAATGTCGAATATAAAATCACTTCATGCGTTAATTTTTGATTTAATTCAATAGTGAACTTTAAATACTCGTACTTTCTCTGAGTAGTCGTTAATTTAAAGGGAAAAGTTGAATAATTTATTTCTTTAATATTTTTTGCCAAAGGCTAAGAGATTTTCATCCTGAACTAAGCGTTTGTTCTTAATAATTTTGGCGAGACGATTTTATTGAATATTGCCCGAAATATTACCTCAGGAAACATCTTAATAATAACCATATTTATCCAATTAATAAACTATGCACAAAGCTAAACACAACAATTTCATCCAACCAACCAGCTCATCTTGGATGCATTAAACTGTTCAATCCAAAACAGACAACAAAAATTATTGCGTATACTCGTATATTCGTTTATATTTAAGTAAAAAATAAATAAATGACTAGAACTAGAGGAAAGGAATTCGTCCAAGGATAAGGAAGGAAAATGAAGGAAAAATAGGATGAAAGGATATTCTGATTAATCTAATATTTTTACATTTCTCTCATAATTGCAAATGAGGATCGCGCACATCTGATTTATCTTGAAAGTTCGTTCCACGCCTAAATCAACGGTAATAAAATAAATAACTTGTCTTTATCTAAGAAATATCTTGAAAGAAATCATATCTGCTTTGTTGATCATACAAATTTTAGAAAATTCAAAAGTTTAACCAAATATATTTGTAGTTTTTCCTTTGTTTCTCATAGGGAGAGAATAACTTTCTAGTTTTTCGTCAATTAGCACTTGTGGCGGTCGCCCACTCGAATACTGTGGGCATTCATACATACGGTCAATGAGCGATGAAATGACCTTCGCATTCCTCGACGAAATCTAAATAAACAAGTCCCAAGTTCACACGCCGTCCGTTCAAGTCCGAAGTTCACCCGCCGGCCATTCAACCCATAGCCGAGCGGACCGCATTCCATACTAGAGAGAGAACGCACCACGCTTGTCTCGCCAGTTCCGTATTTGAATGATACCTACATATAACAATTAATCATTTTGCATTCACAGAAACGAGACGTAGGCATATCGCGAGCGCATTCCCGCGCACATTCTAAAAAGATATAAATACCTACGTTACTAATACAATTGGACTTTCTTTCCGCATTGCGATCTAACGTGTTTTATTATTTATCAACAAATCATCCTCATCATCTCGTCCCTTAAGGACCGATCTCCTAAACACTTATGACAAACAAGAGTTAAACATGGCATTGTTTTTAAGTCTCACATTAGTATTTAAAAAAATCTGACTTCATTTTGAATTAAAAAATCACAGCCTGACTGAAATCACAAAAATCACTCGACAGTGTTCGTTCGACCAATTTTGATACTAAAATATCAAAACTGGTCGAACAATTTCAATTGAATATCTCTCGAATAGTTTAAACTTAAGAATCCTTTTTCAAATGTTTAATAATCTACTTTCCTGATCTCAAAAGGCGTTATATTCTTAACTATAGAGACAGCCATACCAACAACCGATTGTGGTAGCCCAGACAGTTTGCTTGGCCTTCCTCTACAAATAAGTAACTCCAGGAGATCTCAGTGTAGCGCGTCTTCCTTAGAGTTCAGACCATTCCGAGTTTTCCTGAATTCCTTCAGAATGGACTTGAATAATAACACACATGCCGGTTTCGTACATAATGATTTTAAATGTTGTATCAAAGGTTTTGGCTTTGACTTTGAGAAACTTTATGTAAGAATATTTAGTTATAAATTACTTTGTAATTCAGCTAATTACATTAATCTAGCGTAGTGACACCAGTCTGACGAGATTGAAGAGAGAGAATAGGAAAATAAGATAGGTACATAATATTTTCAATATTTCATTTTATTGAAATTGCCTCGCAAGTTATTGTGGAAATTTCTACCAATTACCCAGAAATATGTTAAAAACACTTCTAGAAATATGTTGAAAATGAACGAAAACGAAAGTTTTAATAAAACAATACATTAAGAATAAAAAAAGAATATAAACACAAAATAAAATATTAAAGAAATTAAACGACTTTTTCGTCTTAGCGAAGCCATTTAAAAGATTTTTTCCTTTACTCAGAATTTATCCACGACAAGTTTTTCCACATCTATATGAAATAGATTTACTTCCTGTTTCACGGTTTATTCTGCGTGTTCCATTCACCCAAAGCTCTCTTAAAAGGGACGGATCCTTTATGAAAAGTATGTGAGTCGTAAAGGCGACCAAATGGGGTGTTTGCGGCCGCAAATCGGCTCGAGGGGAGCCGCCTCGGAGGGAATAATGAAACTAAACATGACAAGTGTGATTTCGATGGGGCGCCATGTGAAGGCCTTTAATAGAGCGGGCTTCCTCAAGGCTGTTTGCTGAGCCCGACAAGATGGTACTGCGATATTTAGGTGGATAAATGTCTCGTTTCTAATATATTGCTTCGGAAATTTACTGTTAAATCGCATGGAGCTAAATCACATATTCTACATTCTGATCATAGAGTTAAAGATGGATACGAGTATATATTTGGGTCTCATACTGTTGGGATAGATCTTATCACAAATGTCTTCAATCAGATATTTTAGAACAATCATTTTCTATGGTGATAACTTGTTTGTCAGTATCATTTTTTGATATTTATTTTTGTATCAAATATATTAGGTGTTAACATATAGTAAGTTGTGTTCGTTTTTTTTTTCAAATTTAAAAATGGGCACCAAAAGTAAAACAAAATGGTAAATGTTATACGTCATTCGAAAGAAAATTTTCTGCTCTACAAGATATTGTGTTTGCTTTTACGTTACATGTATTATTTTATTTGGTTACAAACCTTCAAAATGGAATGTCAAGTAGATGAAAGTGAGCATTTTCGACACCTCCTCCTGTTCGCGTTAAATCGAGGGAATAAAACTGCCAAAGTTGCTCGCGATATTACTACAATTCATCTGCTTAGCCAATTCTACGGTGGTTTGAAGGAAATCGTCGAAACTCATCGAAGTTCACTGGTCGTTCGGAACGCTCCATGTCTTCAGGTCAAAATTACCGTATTTGAAACGAAAAAATCATCCACGAGCTGTCTTTTCATTTAAAGTATCTTCACCGTACATTTAAGTATCGCGAGCAGCTTTGGCAGCTTTATTACCTCGATTGAACGCGAACAGAAGAAGGTGTCGAAAATGCTCATTTACGTCTACTTGATATTCCATTTTGAAGGCTTGTTATCAAATAAAATAATATATGTAACGTAAAAACAAACACAATATATTGTAGCACAAAAAACTTACTTTCAAATAACGTATAACATTAACCATTTTGTTTTATTTTTGGTGGTCATTTTTAAATTTGTAAAAAACGGACACAACTTATGTTAACGCCCAATATATAAGGTTATCTTACAAATATATTTTTCTAAATATATGTAGATTTTGGTAAGGACATGATCCGATGACTGCAGCTACATCTTCCTAGCCTTACACTGAACAAATTATTTTTTTAAATATATTTATATATCAATAAGGGTGGGTTCGAATTCCAAGTTAAAGCGCCCTTGACAAAAGTCTTTTTACAGCGCAATGTAAATTAATTTTAAATTCTTATCATTATAAGTATTTTGTTGTAAAATGTGAAAAGGAAAATAAATACGTAAGTGAAAACACTTATTATTACAATGAGTTTTTTTTAATATATTTAATCTGTTAATAAAAATGGCTTCGATTCCTGTATTAGCGTGTTTTTTAAAAGTCAGCACTCTAAATGGTGCATTGTAAATTGTCATCATATGATTATTCTTACTTGAAAATAAATATATGTTTTTAAATTCTTTATTATGCATTATAAATTTTATTTATTTATAATAAATGATCCTCTTCTAATTCATGATGACCTTCGTGACCTAGTTGATAAGATGTCTGTCTCGTAACCCGGAGATTGCAAGTTCAAATCCCGCTGAAAAACAGATTTGTTAAAAAGAAATTCTGTCTAGTTTTCACATAAGGTCTCTTTAACATTTTTGTGGTTATTTGGAAGAGGCTGCCACATAGCAATACGCCCACCAAGTTATATTGTATACAACAAAAATTATACTTTAACACAATACAATACAATGATCGGTTTTGATTTTGAACAAAAATAGGAAATATTGAAAATTATAATTTATCAATTTGTTTGTTATATGCATATATATAGTTGACAGTGAGACAATAAAATACACGTAGCATACATTCATAAACATGGCAATCGACAACCAAGGCTGGTACTTGTTTTAAAAAATAGTCACTTTTAATTTATCTTCAAAATTTAAAATAACAGTCACCTTTAAATAAAAACTAATTTTAATAGAAAGTTCTGTTAGAAAAGAATATATTGAATTTTATCTTATCAAACACAAATCATAAGAAATGCCATTGGTAAATACAACCATAGTAAAAATACAATTTATACAACGCCATTTAGAGAACAGGCACTCCACAAGAGCCTTTGACTTGGGATTCTATCCCACTTTTATTGAAGGTTAAAAATATTCAATAAAAAAACATAAGTTTAGTGTAAACAGGAAGATGGCGGTTGCGGCAATTAATTTAATAAATCTTCCCCTTATCTGCATATGTTAAAAAAAACAGATTTGCTAAAACCGCATAAAGGAAAGACGAAGTACAAAGAAACTTTTCTAAATATTCCGATATGTGATAGTAACACAACCAGCTTGTGCTTACAAAGCGCCATTTAGAGAGCAAACTCTCCCACTATTAGCTTTGGCAGCTAAAACAACGTCCGAGCAAATATTTAATACAATTTTCTTTCTGTACAGTTTAACCTTACGCGATTATTGCCATGTGGAAATCTCTCCCAACAAGCCAGAAATGTTTTTTTTGCGACCTTAAGCGAAAAACATACTGAAAAGTTTTAAAATTGTATTTTAAATTTTAGTACCTAATTATGTAACTAATACTAAAACCATTGATAACGAGTCTGTAAGCAATAAAAAGCTAGAATATTATTTACTGCAGCCTAAAAAAATACGAGTTTATTTGTTTGCATCTTTTCTAAAAATAACCGTTTCCAAATTTAATTATTCAGCTTTTCATCTCGGGCCTAATTGAAATGAAAGTATCATTCAGGAGGAAACATTCCGGTCCACACACTCATTACAGCTTTGCAGGTAAAAAGCTACTCGGCATTACCTTGGAATTAAGTGAAGTGACTTTGCAGGGGTAGCGGAAAACGCAGATTGGATCGAAAACAGCCCTCTCGTGAGGCTTCAACTGCTTATTGACGATCATAAAAAGGATGCAAAATTGTACAATTGAATTTTATAACATTTTACCTTCAATCTGGTTGGTTGAAAGAAATTACAATTTATTGTTAAACTCGTTAAGCTGCATTATATATGAGTTTACATTTGAAGAGTAATGAATTGAAACAAAAGTTTACAAAAATGCATACAAAATATATTAAAAGAACTATTTATATAACACCTTGTAGAGAGCAAATTCTCTACAAGAGCAAAATAATCTAGGTGTTTATGTGTAATGTAATAATGGTCGCGCTGTAACGCACTAGACTACCACGTGGAAAGTCGCCAGTTTAATCCAATGCTATGCTATTCCCCTCGATTGACAAAGACATTATTCCCGTCTAGTATTTGGGGCAGTAAGAATACCCATGATTTCGATCATATACATTCTTCAAAAAATGAAAAAAATTGCCAGTGTGCTCCGATTTTCACACTTTGGTGTGCTATCACATCCAGTACAGTGGTGTAACCAATGAGTTTGCTGGAGAGCAACGTCTCACTTACTTAATAAAAAAAACTCTCCAGCACAGCTTCACTTTCCAATTGAATTGTAGCTAGAATGAAGACAAGATCCTCGACTACAAGGTCTTGCAATGAACGAACATAAATTAAAGCATTCGTTTTAAGACAGAGCATTATTAATGATTATCAATCTCAAATTTTTCATTATTTTGGAAGTGATCATCTTGATCCATCCATTTTTGTATTGTATAACTCTTCGTTGTCTACAATACAATCTGGCGGATTTCATGCGATTTAGCAACCTTTTTCAACCAACCAGATAAATACTTAAAATACCTACATACAGAATCAGATTGTTACCTTTTTTGAAAATAAATTCCAACGTCAACCGTACCCGTAACTACTGAATCGGAAGACAGGTGTCGTACCAACTAGACTATATAGGTCGTTTATTGTGCTTAATGAAAATGGGATGAATATTGTGTATGATGGGTTGTATAAATGTTGAGTAAGCGACAATAATGTGTTTTGATGGAAAAGTATTGAGATATGTTCTCTAGTCTAACTGCGAGAGGAACACAAAGTTTTGTACAAGTATGTTATGTATATCACAAAAAATATGATTTATTTTTTTAAACAAATTATATTTCTTACATTTTCTATTTCAATTTTTGAAATAGAAAATGTAACAAATATAATTTGATGCGTTTAAAAATTGTGCGAAACTATTTCAAAGTTATCACCAACAAAAGGCAATATAATAAATTTATCGGGTATTTCACAAAAATATATAGTGCTCTTTTAATATTTCTTTGTATTCAACACAATCTGGTAGAATTATTGCCATACGGCAATTTCTTCTACTAACCAGAAACATGTCCTAAGTGAAATCTGATTGAGATGTGTTAAAAAAAATGTATACTAACGGCGACTGAACCCAGAATTTCTGGGTTGGTAGTGATGCGTTTTACCATCAAGGCCGCTAAAATCGTCATGTACAAATTATTGGGAAAATTATATGCGAATGTCGGATCGCCTATGTCAGCGGCCATGGTCTGAAATTAGCACGTACCCTAAGCAAGTGGACTCCCGAGGGTTGATTCTTGGCGAATTCTTTTCCGAACTGGTTTTATGTTTAGATCGTTTAACATCAGAATTAATGGTGCTATGTAGCTTATATGATGCTTATTGTAAATTGTTATAGCACTATAAAGATTGCAAAATAAATTATGGCTAATTAAACCGGCTAATTATTATGGATTTTTTATGTTCTTAGAATTAGATTCTTATGTTGGACTTGAACACAAAAATCAATGCACGTACAAACGTCTTGTATCCACAGGATCACTGATAATCATTCTCAATCACGAAGGTTTGCCTATCATCATCAAAAGCAACTGTATTTTATTACGCTGTCGTTTTTTAGCGAAATACTTCTTATCTGAAGAGATGATGATAGTAGTTGTTGGTAAATAAATAAAATACGTCAATTAGCAATGCGGAAGGAGAGAGTGAATGAATGTTTTATTTGTGGGTATTTATACATTTCAGAATGGGCGCGGGAGTGCGCCCGCGATATATTTTTATCTCGCTTCTGTGCGTGCAGAAATGGTTAATTGAAGTATTGCAGACATCGCAAATAGTATTGTGGGTAAACAATTTGTTTACGGAACCGGCGAGACAGCGTGATGCGTTCTCTTTCTACTGTGGAATCTATCGTAAATAGTATTGTGGGTAAACAATTTGTTTACGGAAACGGCGAGATGTCCGGCCGCGTCAATGTTTTGGTATGTGACCTTCGGACATATCCAAAGGTCGTTTCGTCGGTCGTTGACCGTATGTGTTGACAATATTCAGCGACGACCGTGGTTCCCACAGTTTTATAAAGTACAACGTGGTGGGTTGATTATCATGTAGCAATCTCTTCCAACTAATCAAAAATATGTTGAAGATGCCCAAAAGTGCCAGTCTGATATGGAAATGAATACAAACGTGAATTGAATCCGTAATCTCCGATTTGGATGACAGCTGTTTTATCATCTGGACTACGGAGGACACAATATTATTATAAAAGAAAAAAAAATATGCACGGGTATTGGAACATTATGGCAATTGAAGAATTATGTTATTTAGGTAGTATTTTGTTAGATAATGTGAGAGTTGCGAAGAGATATTGAGCGGTGTGTAGCGATAGGAAAAAGTCAATGGGGCACCCAAACATTAATTTTAGAACCAGTCAGTGTAATATTTTGCTAAGATGATAATCCACATCTATGGAATGAATCGTGGGCGTGAAAGAAAAGTCGTCAAGAGCTGAATATCGTCAAATCGCCGAATACCGAATATCGCCGAAGTTGTCAAGAGTCGCAATTAAAATGTGATGTGAGATGAATAAATGGAGTGATATGGTTTGATAGAATCGGCACGAAGTGATAAGAGATGAATGTGAACTTAAATGAGATGTATTATTTATAATTAAGGCATATACGTTGTGGAGGTTGAAAGACATTGTAATTCGTTTTATCAAACACCGTTTATTCCACTTCTTGTAGCGGAATAACCCTACCGGTTTCAAGGCTTTCACCTCATCTTCAGGGGAACACAAATAAGACTGAATTCTGTTCGAACTGCTACCGAGATACACGCTTCTAACGGTTGGGGACATTCGGGTTCAGGACTGGGGGCTGAGGGAGGCATGGAACGACCTCGGCGAGCTGCGGGATATATGTGTTTGCCAGATATTCACCTCGATGCACTGACTTAGAAATTTCTAGGGCCTCTAATCTGTCCAATTTATTTCCGTTACTACTAATATGTAAGAAATTGACATCATCAATAGAAAAAATATGGTATACCATTACAAAAAGTGGAATAAACAGTGTTTGATAAAACAAATTACAATAATTCAGATGTATTGAGTAGTTGCAGAAGAGCACTCTCAGATGGTTTGAGCACGTAGAACAAACGGATGAAGAAAGACTAACAAAATAAATATATACAGTGCAAATTTTAACAGATGGCATGATAAACAAAGACCAAGAAAAGTATAGTTGGATCAAGGGAATTGTATTTAGAAAGAAGGAAAAGTTTAAAGTAAGATACATTTTCAGAGCTTTATACGAATATGTTTGGATATGGGAGAGGGGAAATATGTGTGTTGAGACCGGAAAGTCGGGCGCTATGCCTTATCTGCCCACCCCAGTAGGAAATCGACATAATAGTATGTATGTATGTAAGTTTTTTAGTATTTTTAATTTATGTAAACGCCGTCGATTTCAATCCAACGTGCGTCGCGGTGTCCGCCCGGATTCGTGGGCGTTCAGTGATCCTGGGGATGAATTTGAAAGGGGATTCAGGGTGTGAGTGTGGAGGCAGGGAGTACTAATGTAAATATGAAAGGCTGGCAGTGCAAACAGAAACTTTTTATTTGATCAAGCGGCCTAATGCTGTAAGTTGGGAACTCTCCGCCGAACAAATACAGCCCGCAAACAATAGTAAAAAACACATTACCTTTAAATGTAGCGTAGCGCTAATGACCGCGCCCAGCCTGGCCCACGAGCCTCCGCTGCCCGGCCGCCTGAGCCTGCCTACGTGCTACCCCTATGTACAAGGGTAACAGTCCGTCGGATTAATGGCAGGCCGCGGGAACTTTATGGGATTGTTACTAGCTTAGCTTGCTCGCGTCCGGGGGTTGAGATTTTGTTTCAATTTGTCGCTGACCTTTGATTGTTAAAATCTGATTTTTTTATTGCATAACAATGGTTCACATGTAACTTCTAGTCTTGTTGATAATACGCCTATTTTCTAGTCCAGGGGTCGCGGGTTCGATTCCCATCAATGAACATGATTAAGAGATTATCTTATAAAATTATCAAAGAAGCTTATAAAAGATTTTGACCACAGAAATTTGTAGTATTGGAAAATGTTCACAGTTAAAAAAAAACAAGTTATAATATTAAAATTTAATATGTGCCAAAATGGTTTCATGATAACTTACATGTAATATTTTACATTCACGGGACAATCCATTTCCACTTTGACCTATATACATTTTATACCTACATACATTTTATACCTATATACATTTTATACCTATATACTATCACGTTGCATCCCGGAGTAGGCACAAAGGAGAGAGTGGCAGGCTTTCCAATCGTTTTACATTTTTTCACCTCTTCTACATCCATAAACCTTATTCTACATCTCCTGTGATATCTCTGATAGTTTACATTTTTCTTTAAAAATATTATTAATCTAATCCATCCATATTTAACCCTCCGTCGGACGCAATACAAATCCTAACACGTTCGGGCGCAACTCATCTGTGAGATTAAACATAAAATTTCTGCTTAGGCTAAAGGGAAAGCTTATCAAACTGAACTCTTCACTCAAACACGATTATGTCACATTTCTACATTTCTTTGCACTTTTCAATAACAACATTTTAAATTTTCTAACTCGTTTACAACATTCTCAGTCTTTTGTTGGCAGCTTATCAACAAACAAACAGTTTAGTTAGTCTTTCTCCTTTCATTCATTCTACATGCACAACCAACTCAAAATGCTATTCTTCAATATAACATACATAACACATTAGTCCTAAATTCACATTCAACCCTTTATCACTTTATTCCATTGTTTATCTTACATTGTCCTCCAATATATTCATCTTTGTGTGTGCATTTCTACAGTATTCCTTCGACTCTTTTCAATATTTTTCAAGTCAACAATACATTTAATTGTTTAAAATTGTAGCACACTTCGTCTTAATGTACGCATACTTTCATCTCTTGGTTTCTACTGCATATTTTCCTTACAATTGGAGCTTTCTCTAAGTTACTTTCATATAAAAATTCTTCCAAATCTTTATACAACAAAATATTATAAGTGCATAATCCGCAAGTGGATTAGTTAGAGTATAATGGCTAAACGTGAGGGAAAGGGTGAGAAAATTCACGGAAAAGCACTACACGAAGTAATGTGGCAAATAAAACTTATCCTAGATTACAGGTGGAACCTGAGATCTTAATCACGAATCATTTCCGGGTACTCGGATGAGATTTGCCATGGTCAATTGATTATATAAAGGGGTAATTTGAACTTCAAATTATTTAACGTAATTTATATCAGAAAAATAGAGAATTACAAAATATTTATAAGGCTTATAATGACATATTAGTTATGAAATAAAGCAAATATGTTAAACGGATATGTGACGAAACATTTTTTAACGAAAGCATTAGTGGGAGTTATGGTAGGGGAGACCGAAACAAGTGTGGTTGGACTAAGTGTACGGAATTTTGAAAGGAGAGGTAAGGAGTAATATAAACAGAAGAAGCTGCATGAGAAGATTTATGTATATGGATGAGGTGAAAAAATATGTTTTGAGGCTTTCGCGGTTTTTCATCAGTTCTATAAGGTATTTTAGAGTGTTGCATCGTGTGGTTTGGCTAATGAGTGTTGTATCGCGTAGTTTGGCTTATGAGTGTTGTATCGCGTGGTTTAGCTTGTGAGTGTTGTATCGCGTGGTTTGGCTTATGAGTGTTGTATCGCGTGGTTTGGCTTATAATGTCGACGTTTTGAAAACGTTGCATTTTTGTTGAACATGATACAAACAAGTCTACGCTGTACAACACTGAAATATCTTATACATACAACTGTGGCAAATTAAGTTTGGTGCTATTTCCTCTCTGGCTTTGGTTTGCGCTTTTACTCTACCAGGGAAATAATTTGATGGTGGTATGACTAAACCGATGGCAACAAATTTTAAAGTAAATCATATAAAAGAAGATTTCAATGAAATTCTTTTTCTTCTTCTTCTTAATTCCACACCAATAAATAATATTGGCTTTTCGAGTTCTCTCTCTCCAGAGTTACCACTTGTGGAAACGACCCCTCACCCCTATCAACGCTCCAATGGCGTGCTCCACACCATCGACCCTATTTTTCCTGGCTTGTACTGGACAGTAATTGAGACACTGAATATTAAACTCTATCATTCAGGGAATTTGTAAAGTGTAAGACGTTATAAGGTAAAGGATGAGAATAGAACGATAGTATTCACACGGGAAAAGTATGACGAATACCTGAATAACATAGAAGAAAGAAAGATAGAAATAGAAGAAATAGAAACTCCTACTGGCTTCCTTCTTTCTAGGATAACTACATAAACACAGAACAGTTGAGAGTCAACGTTTTAGGATCTTGATGCTTGAACGCTTCAGATAGTCCTAAAGACATGAGTCTAATTATATAATGCAATTAAAAAAACAATTCCTTCGTAATTGTAATATAAAAAAAAGAAAACAATAATTTCAGTCTTGTTTCCATAATCGTGTAGTAGACGTGTGTATTCTTGTCCATTCCACGTATAGTAGTATTCCCATAGCGTACGTCAACTACCTGTGAGTTAAAAAATTACTCAAGTGGTTATATACTGAAGACTTAATCAATTTAGTTGAAGGCAATTTTGTTTCACGGCTACGCTCTTCGTCATTTCCATGGGGTGCCTTACGAATTAATTAAAAAAAATGTTTAAAAATAAACGGTCTTTGTTTCTTTCTTTAATATTTTGATGTTATTTAATTAGAACTTCAAATTAATAATGCTTGTAATTGTGACAAACAAATTTGAATATTTATCGTCAAAATTCCGTCACCTCGTCGCCGTTGGTGAAGCTCGTCTTCGAGGATTCCCTCACCATTTCTACATTCATTCAGTTGGTAAGCAAAAATGTATCATGGAGTTTTTTTGAGTGAGTGAGTTGTTGCATTAGATCATATGGCAAACGAAAATGAGACGATCGAAGCACACCGATATATTATTTTTTTTTTATTTGAAGGGAGTAGCATACTTGAGTTTGAATCAGCAACCTTCCACACAGAAGTTCAGCGCGTTACTGTTTGGTCATGCACCTAAAATCTGGACAGAATTCTCTGCTACTTAGACAGTGCTGGACATTCCATGAATCAAGTCCCTTTCGGAGCAAGTCAAATAACTTCTTGGGTACTGCAACAAGTATCACATGGTCTGCTTCTCACCGCAGATACGAATAGTCGATCCATCATGCAACATTTCCTATTTAAGCAAATCTTTGGTTCTCTAAATTTCTATTCGTAGCTTGTTAAGATATTCCAGGTCCTCTGGGATAGTACATATCTAGATGGTAATGCCTTTATATGCAAAATCCACCTCCTGGGGTCCAGATATTTATCTCTTGGGTCCCAGATATTTATTGTCGTTGCAACAACAGGTAATTGTTTGAGTAGCATATAGGTCTTAATTATACTTTCGTTTGATACATTTCAATACACACGAATTGATAATTTGAACATATTGGAGAGCGTGGCATGGAGACAATATTGACTTGCATCCCAGTAATAATCATACCAGTTTTAGGTTGAAGGAATACTTTAGCGGACAAGAAGCTCGTGGTTTGCCATTGCACGTGTTGATAATACTACTAAACGTGAAGAGAAAACAACACTTACGATCTCGGCGCGTTTAAGTATTTTTAGTCGACGAATTCATACCTATATATCAGACTGGGTCTTTTTTTTTATTTACGTATATTTTGAATCCGAAATCCTCGTGTGGAAGTCAATCATATTACCAACTAGATCACAGAGTCATCAAGTCGATATTACCAACTAGATCACAGAGTCATCAAGTCGATATTACCAACTAGATCACAGAGTCATCAAGTCGATATTACCAACTAGATCACAGAGTCATCAAGTCGATATTACCAACTAGATCACAGAGTCAAGTCGATAAGACTTTAAATAATGTATTCTTCTTCTTCCCGGTGTCATGTCAGCTCCCCCTAACGTTGAATATCACCTGAGAGTAGACATATTTATCCTCGGCAGCCCGAAAAAGATCTCTGACGCTCCATATACCAGTTACGAATATTGTTCTTCACTATGTCGAGCCGGGAGATTCTCAGCACCCCTGACCCATTTAAGGGTCACCCGGGACTCGGGGCCGTGGCTTGTTTTTTCTCTATAGTGATTTCCTGGGGAGGGATATCCAGAGTGGTTTCCCCTTGCCTTCTCTGGAGAATTTTATGTTGGGGTTACCTTCACTTAGGTGGGTGAATCCAGTTTTATGGCGCTGGAAACTCGCCATTCGTCCACTTTCTATCTGCTATGACACTGGTGGAAATGTCAGTGGTCACACTGCCCGGAGTTCGCGGGGCCTGAGATACCCCTCTTGGACGCTAGAGAGTTGGACTTGGTAGTAGTGTTACTGGTGACATTGCAACGTGGTGCATTACGACATTTTGTAGAAGTATACTTTCCAGCCAAACATACTCCATCGTAGGCCTACTACCCATTGGAAATAATGTATGAGAATGTACAAATAAACGGCATGTTTCAATCATATAAAGTTTGGGTTAAAAAACAGGGTCAGTTTTTTTAGATCATATATTTTATTATTGAAGCGAATTTAATTCAATACACTTCCTTCTAGAGAAATGCTTTGAAGAAAGGGTCATATCACACTATCCACCTTGCTTACAAAGCGTGAGAAAAAACTGGAAAAAAATTATTAAAAAATCCATTGTCGACGTACTTGTGCTGAATTTAGTTTCGAGATATTTTTTTCCTCTCTTAAACGAATAAAAAATTCATCACCAGCACCGCGATACCGAGACGTCCTGTAAGGACATAAAGGCGTACCTGAGAATATTTCTGCACGGTCTGACCTTTGCCCTAGCAGGATCACCTGCGGACATCAAAAGCGTTACAAAATGCATGAAAACCCTCTTTCAGTGGAGTATACCGGTATTATATTTAGTGTCTTTATTTTCATGAAAAATTTCTGACAAGAAATATATTTATAATGTATAGTATTTATTTAGATTCAAAAGTACTTATAAATTAATTTTATCCTATTTAACTAATAGATATTTTTTTAAATATTTCAACACTTTAAATATTCTTTACATATATGACAAATAAATAACTTTCTTATTCCACTAATTACGTTAACCCTTCCTTCCCTGTGATGCGTAACCAGTACACATTGCTTCTAAAAACTTTAATATATCTATAAATATAATAAATACAGGGTTCAAATTTTAGTAGTTTCTCCGTTATACATTTATGCATTGAATGAAAAAAATTATATTAATAATAATTAGCACTTATCGGCCACATCAGAGATATTTTGTGAAAATCGGGAAAAATTTCCCCAATACAATTAAACGTGTGCCAGTGTGTGACGTAGGTATATTCATTCTTAAAACTGCTATGGATGAAGAACCGACGCTATTCACATCTCACTCTTACTCTACTTCGGTATATGGGAACGCAAGAAATAGAATCTCAGTTTGCTCGCTTCAGTAGCTTTTGGGCACCCATTTGATGAAGTCGCATTGCCCGTTTTGTGAACGTCATCCGATGTTTTTTTCATCTTTTCAGCAATTAAATTTCCATTATTATCACCTTTGATTTCAAATTTAATTAATTTAAGCGATTGGCTATGAATATTCTTACTTTTCTCATTTTTACATGTGTATTGATATGTATTGAATACACTGCACCAGAACGCGCGGATTTTTTTAACACAGGAAGGGAAAGGTTAGTCACCGCTACAAATATTATTCCGAGGGTGTATTCAGAGAAATTGAAGAGAGCTTTAACATTGGAGGTAGACACACATGTTGCGGGTTATAAATGTCGTTAGTGAAATAATAAAGTAATTTATTACTAAACACATTTATATGTTGCTCCATTTTCAATACGAATATTTAGATATTTGTGTATTATCCTTAACATATTTATTTATTTATATTAGATAATTCAAAACAAGATAAACAAACATCTCACTAGACTCCGTCTGTCTGAGATAACTGACATACACCCGCCAAATAAACGTTAAACAAACACACGTACCTGTTATATGCTTGTTTATCGATTTTTTTGTATTATATTTTTTGTTATGAAACATGTTAATGTTTTATTGTTTATGTTTATTTCAAACTTTCATACAAATATAATAGGTTAGTCAAAAAGTTTTGAAAGCGACATCTATGAAGCAGTAGAAAAACCAAAACTTCTACGCCACTTTAATATTTCATCTTTCATAAGAACGTACTCAAAATTTAATTTCGATCTGTCAATTCATTCTTTGTTTACAAGCCATTTGAAGTTGACGTGTCAGTGTATTTTTTAACAATGGAAAAATCCGAATATCGTGCAGTGATTAAATTCTTTGTTTTGGAAGGTTTATCGGCTACTGAGATCCATGTTAAGATGGTAAAAGTATTAAAAGAGTCTTCTCCTTCATTTCCAGCCGTTCATCGATGGGTTTTGGAGTTTAAGCGTGGCCGTACAAGCGTTGAAGACGATCCACGCTCAGGACGTCCAAAAAGTGCATCAACACCAGAAATCATAGCGAAAATACAGGATATGGTTTTGGAAGATCATCGATCGACTGTGGATGTGATAGTTGACACCATAGGCATCTCACATGGAAAAACATGGCATATTTTGGCTGAAGTTTTGGGTTTCAAAAAACTGTGTGCACAATGGGTGCCGCATTTGCTAACAATGCAACAAAAACACGTTCGAATGCGACTTTCTGAGCAACATTTGGAGCAATTTCGAAAGGATAAAAAGGATTTTCTGCGTCGATTCATCACTATGGATGAGACTTGGGTCTAACACCACTATCCTGAATCAAAACAAGAGACTAAAGAGTGGTGTGAACCAGGCACTTTGGCTCCGAAGCGAGTTCGTGTCCAGAAATCGGCCAAGAAGGTGTTAGCGTCAGTTTTTTGGGATGCAAAAGGAATTTTATTGATAGATTATCTCCAAACTGGTAAGACAATCAACTCTGATTATTATTGTGACCTTTTGGACCAGTTAGATGAAAAAAATTGTGAAAAAGGACCCGGTTTGCAGAAGAAAAAAATCATTTTTCATGAATACAATGCACCTGCTCACACAGCTCAAAAAACCATCGCGAAAATCAGTGAATTGGGGTACGAATTGTTGCAGCATCCACCCTATTCGCCAGATTTAGCTCCCTCTGACTTCTGGCTGTTCTCACACCTCAAAAAATTCCTTCGTGGAAAGCATTTTTCATCAAACGAAGAGGTTATAGCCGTCGTAGAGGAGTATTTTGCAGGCCTTCCAGAAAGTCACTTCCGTGATGGGACAACAAAGTTGGAAGATCGTTGGACCAAGTGTATTGATCTTATGGGAGACTATACTGAGCAATAAAAGTGATTTCCCCCCAAAAAAAATATATTTTCATTTCCGCTTTCAAAACGTTTGGACAGTATATGAGATTAAATTGTTTTAAAGCTTTTTTTTTCCAAATCAACCACGTTTTGTTTCATAATTATTGTTGGTTTGGATTATCGAATATTTAACATTGTGAATTAAAACAATACGCGAAAAAAAATCTGACGTGAATTATATTTTGAAAGAATATAGTGTTTAAAATCAGAGAAATTGTAGAATTTGCATGAGAAATGTATTGCGAAATACACCTTCCCCTAGAAAATGTGAAGGTGTGGCCGCGATAAAAAAAGTCTGACACTCTCTCCTTTCTGCTTATTTACATAGGAAAATGGTATGTTTGTATTTACGTGAAGTTAAAAATAAAAGGTATTGGCGATGAGTTCTGCATCAAGTACTATTCAATAATTTATACACGTCTTTTTTGCAAATAGAAAACAAAATCATATTAAAGTTATTTTAGCGAAAATAATAACTTAAAAAAAATTTATACATAACAGTGTGTATTACGGCGTAAGAATAAAATTAAAAATTCACGTGTTTCCAAAATAATAATATAGACTGGCGTACAAACAAAAAGACGCGGGGGTCGCTTTTGAAGCCAGCGTAAAAATGAAACGTGTTTATTGAATGTAAAAATCATCCAACCTTAAAGAGCACAATGGTCAGTATCTCCGCAGCATTCGCAGGTCAAAACTCATTAAAACATTTTCATTCCGCGAGGATTTTTTGTCCGCGAGGCCGACCTGAAAAGTTCCTTACGCGGCGCCACCCCCAACTGACTCGGTTCAGGAATTTCCTTAGCATTTTGCACAAACCCCACTTCAGCTTATTTCTGGTACGTTTATGAATACATTTGTTAGGCACACCGCACATCTTTTTCGCTTCGTCTAGTAGTTTACTGAAGAAATTCAACATTTCAGTGTTTATTTAAAGAAGAATCTACTTAAAATCAAATTAAAACATCACTTTATTTAATTCCATTTTATTTTTTGCATATCACAATACATTTAAATAATTGTTTCATCATCAGGTCAGTTGACAAAAACTTAAAGAAATATTAATTACATTATTATGTGGGTTGTCTATGGTTTTATTTTAGGAATAGATTAAAAGGGTCTTAATTATTTGTTGTTTATCGTACTAAGGAAAAAGGGAGATAGAAGTGGAGAAGATGATTAATTTTATTGATTATATATGATATTCTTATTTTGTATGGATTTTAATGGTTTCAAGGCTTTTAATTGTTGAATATGTGTTATATTGTTGTGTTTAGTGGGGGTAAAAACGAGCGATCATGATCAGTTTGATGTTCAGCGAACTTAGAAATATAATTGTTTTTATTGCTCTAATGTGATCATTGATTAGTTTACTGAAGTTTCTTGTTGTAATGCTTACATACACCACATTACAATCGTTACAGCAAACATTAATCCTATTTTAGATGTTTTGGAGTGAAATAAATCATAGTGTCGGAATTTTAATTTAAAATAATTATAGAGTTCCACACAGTGACGCCGGAATTATGTTAACAAGGATTTATTTATTTTTGAGAATTTCCAATGGTGTTACTCAATATATTTTAAATATCCATGAACCTGGGTTTCCGGCTTGAACAAGTTATAGTCTCGCCTTCTTTTAAAAAAAAACTTCATAACCACGCGATATTAATTGTTTTAATATTTAAGAATGTGATAAAACAACACGTCTTCTATCGGCTCTAGTTAATATACAACTGATTTAAATAAAGTTTAACTTGGCAAGTTTATTGCCATATAATATCCGATATCCTTCAAACAATTTAAAATACATATGTTAAAAAGGTCTTTAGTTAAACTAGAACCTTCTTTAAGAATATTCATTAACGGGAATCGAATGTCTTAGCAACTTGACCACGGAGCTCGTCGAAGAATTTTCCTTTAACATAACATGATTATGCTGTATCATTCTTAAGAGCTGACTAGAAAAATCAAATTATGTATAACATTAATACATTGTATCGATTCTCTGTGTCAACTAACCAACTCTGGAAATGAAACGTATAAAAGTATTAACATTTTTTTTAATTCATTGGAAGATAAAGTATTTAACATTATACATACTTAAAGAAAATAAAGTAATTTGATGCCAGAAATATATGTTATTAGTTTCAGAAAAAAACATAAATTAACTTATCATCGAATGAAAGAAAATGACATTCAACTGAACACCAGTCACTTACGTGTCTTGTGTTTGTTCGTTAAATTGATAAATTTTTAAAGTGATACATAAAAATGTTGCGTAACAGATGAGTTTTTATTTGTTTGAGATGTAAATTTGTGGTACAAAACCCAGGAGGCTTTGTACAAAAATCCGTTATTTCAGAGCACTTGCGCTGGGTATAAATTGTTAAACCTCATGAACTGAAACTTGATACACACGTCTATGATATTTGATAAACTTTTGATATATGAATAATGAATTGTAAAAAGAAAAAAAAAATGAGAGATTATTTGATTCTATGATTTTGTGGAAAAATACTAGTGTATATAATTATATAATAGTATAAGTGCAGGCTTCCAGCTTATAAAACACGATATAAAAATCCAAGTATTTATTTACTGCATTTGACTTTTATATTGGCTAAATGTGTAAAACGTTATCTAGTTAGTAATAAGAGCGAGGAACGAGGCAAATCATATGGCGAGAAAAAAAAGTTTTAGTGTTTTTAAAAGTGTTATTGTATTGTATTATTACAATTTTGCTGTATGCATTACAATCTGGAAGGTTAATTATTATATAGAAATATCTTCCAAAGAAGCAAAAAAGCATTAAATAAGTTTTAAAAAAAGACTAGATGGGGGCCCTTATAAATAAAACTTAAATATCAACGGGAATCGAACCCACAACCCCAGTTGGTATACAGACGTTATTTTTTACAGAGACGTGTAGTTGTCTAAGAAATGCTTTAAATTCCGTACAGCGCAATCATAGCGGTTTAGTTACCGTATTGACCCGACTATAAGGCGACCCCTATTTTTTATCTGCTTTTTGGAGAAAAAACAACATTTCCCTCGCCATTATAATATTATGAAAAATAAAACTCGAATATAAGGCGATCCCCCTATTTACGTGTCGCCTTTTTAAATAAAAACCTCGCCTTATAGTCGGGCTAATACGGGATACTTTGATAAAATAGCTGTTCCTAGGGAGAGTCTCTCCTCTACTGGCGTCACACCAGAGTGTGAAAAGAAGAGTATTGGAACTGACAAAAGATCGAATTTCACGAACAAAGATAAATTAGCCGAAAAAAATAATAGCAAAAAGCACCAAATTATGTGAAAATATTAAGGTATTTTTAATTCTTGCTTTTTACATTATCTCTCCTTTTAAACCATCGTCACCTTATACGTTCCATCAAAAATACACATGTGCCTTAAAACGCATTAATCCAGGTCGGTCCATAGCCCGATACTCCACCTTCTTCCATGTAACTGTGATTGGTCATGTAACTCTGAGAGATTTGCATATTAAAACAAGAATCATCACAATGATTTGCAAATCAATATTTCAAAGAAATATTTTTTTTTTGTGAAGACAATATTCAACGCGATGGATTTCTTTAAAAATCACCAGATCAAAGCTTGCGTTGTACTATTCCTTTTCGATGAAGTCATATTTATTATAAAACAAAATCTTTCTTAATTAATTCTACAAATTATTAAATTGATTTTTTTTATATCAATAAAATATTTGTTTAAAACATTATTAGGTTATGTACATTATGCGCCGATAATAGAGCAGAGCTGGAAGGTGCACTGCAGGCCTGGAGAGACCAGCTGAGTGGTGGTGGACTGAAGCTAAGCATCTCAAAAACCATGTATATGGTTCTGAATGATCCTGCCACAGAACAACGCCAATCAACATCAGTGGCCAACAAATAGAAAAGTGTCAGGAGTACAAGTACCTGGGGACCATGATCCACTCATCAGGAGACCTAGATTCAAATATTCAGCACCGAATATCCTCAGCTTGGCTGAAATGGCGGGAAGTCGCGGGTGTGACTTGTGATAAAAAGATGCCCGTCAAACTCAAGGGGCTAGTTTACAAGAGTGTCATTCGGCCTGTGCTCACATATGGCTCAGAAACCTGGAATACCTCCCTAAGGCACGTCCGTCCCATACAGATAGCTGAGATTAAAATGTTGTGATGGATGTGTGGTGTCACAAGGCTTGACAGGATCCAAAACTCCTACATCCGTGGGAGTCTAGGTGTACGCGACATCTCTGACAAGATTCAAGAGAGCAGGTTGCGATGGTATGGACACGTCAGCAGAAGACCGCCAGAGTATATAGGAAACAGGGCGCAGACACTTAATGTCCCCGGTAAGAGTTCCCGAGGAAGACACAAGCGCGGGTGGCGCGAGGTGGTTGGGCGGGACATGAGGGACGCCGATATCGCTCCGGAAGATGCACAGGATCGGGCGAAGTGGCGGTGAATTATTCGAAGGGCAGACCCCACCATCATTTGGGAATAATAATGCGAAAGAAGAGAGAGAGATTAGGTTATATACATTATAATTGTACGAGTATTAATCCCTTCTGTCGCCTTTTTTGTAATACGAGTACAACAAAAAATTCTAGTTATTCTGTTTACAAAATACACACAAATACATTCCATAATAAAGAGGATAGATTTTCTTACCTTCATATCCACATATATAGCCTTTACCTTTCATACACACTCATACATCTCGTCAAATATGCGCTTCAATTTTTATTTTTCTCAACAAGATTTATCATAAATTTCAACAAAAGTTTTTCATAATATTATATTAAAAATATTTCGAGGATATGTTTTTAAGGTTTCGTTTGATTAATATTTTATCACACGCCATTATTTTACTCTTTCAGAAAACGTTGATCCGCCTCCATCCTTAGAGTTACATCTTTTGTACGGATTTCTAGGTCCTCAGCATTGTTTCCAAAAGGAAACGATTTATTTCAGCCTTCATACCTTCCCTTTGTGTAGAAAGATCAAGAGAAGAATGAGCTAAGATCTCAAGAGAGGAGAGAAGTATGAATACCAATCTTGGTACATAACAATTGTGATTTCGTATGGTTTTTTTTGTGAGTTGCTTCTTGGAAAATTTATAAAATATTTTTCTAGCGAAAGAAATGCAATGAGTTATTAATTCAATCATTCGTATGGTAGGTATCCCACAAAATATTTTGCTTAGTTATGCAGATATATTGAAGAGTGTGTCAAAAGGACTATTCTTTCAACATCATTAATCGTGAGCACAACACATTAACTGCAGTTATTCGTTGTTTTCACTCGTAATATTTAGTACAAGCAGAGATATATGTTTTTTTATTTTAATTTTATTTTATTTAACACTTTTATTACAAATACAATCTGTCGGGCGTATTGCCAGGCGGCAATCTCTTCCAACCAACAAGACAAAAGTAAATTAAGCAAGTTACATGGTTGCTTAAATCATTCAGATGACTATCCATCCCCACGAAATCCATAAACACATACGTGAGCATATATATGCCCACGAATCCACAAAGACGGACAATCACCCGAACATTATTTTTCATATAAAGTGAGATATCATCAATTAAAAGAAAAGGAAGGTATGGTGGAGAGGAAAGGAACATAAAGATTGGGAATGAAACACGTTATTTTACTGACTAGAAATTAAGAGTTTTTTCAGTCGCTTGTTAAAGCATGCCAAGGACGGAGCGAGTCTTAAATTTGTTTGTAACGGATTTCAGAATCTCACTGCATGGACAGTAAAGGACGACGTAAAAAAAAAGGTGTGGATCTAAATTGTCCTTGAAAATAATAAAATATCCTTAGAAATATTTTAGATATTATCTGTAATCAAATCCGAAACTCCTTTTCATGAACTGTGTGGCCGAGTTGGTTAGACATTTGATTTCTAACGCGGAAGTTACGGGTTCCTGTTCGTATCCAGATTTTTTAAAAAGGTTTCAGTCTGGTTGTTACTAAAATCTTATTTAAATATCTTTCTGGAAAATATTTGTATGTGGCATTAAACCCACAAGGTAGTACTTAATACAACGAAAGTGTTTCACAATAATGCTACTGTACCTACCTGTATACCTACCTAAATGAATTGTCAAAAATAACGAGTGAATTGTTAAAACACAAATAAATTTAATTAATTATTGTTGATTTAAACATACAGGGTCATTGACCGATCAAGAATTCAATGATTGTTACACACCACAAACAACGACAATATTTACTATTTACAGCGCGCAAATTGGCTAGCGATCTCCAAATATAAATAATTAACCTACCTCCCGTCCATGTGATAGAGCGAGGCAGATATATATATCCCATGTATTCACTCACTGGTATAAATTGTCCGCACTATGCGAAATAAACATACATTTTATTGTCATCCAGTCAACTGTCAAGACTTTGTTATTTATTTACCTGCTGTCCACTTATCGATTTATATCCGCATTCCTGAGTCCATATTTATTGACAACAAATCAAGATCATCATGACTTATAGAAATAAGCAATTCGCTATATTGATGATTCTGTACGAGAAGTAACGCAGAATCAGCGAAAACGAAGATAACGATGTCGATATCAAGATCATCAGCACGTCCTAATAGGACACGTGCTACACTGATAGCGACTATCGTTACACTACTTACATTTTTTTTCGTCGACTAAAGGTAATACTAAGTTTACCTGATTGAAATGCCTTAAAAAATATAAAATCCCACTGTATCTCAAAAGGGGAAACGAAAATTGTATATACATACGGTACCCGGCAGTAAGTAATACACATCGGGTGTTGTCTCTGTCGCACGATGCGCTAACAGTCTCGCGATGGAACACGTGTATGAATGACAGAGACGACGCTCTACAAAGCCAAAGTTAGCCGATTATGGCCGGCAGTCTCTTTCTTAAGCCCGATGTGTATTACTTATCGCCGGGTACTGTACATACTTTCACGTCATTTCCCTGTTATGATAGGCAGAAAAGGTAGAGCGCTAAATTTTCCTAGTCGATACATATTATTAGCATTCTCTCTATATCCATACAGCTTTCCATACGACTTTTACAATTTTCTGACTTTCTATGTTTTCTTCTTTCACAATATCATTCTCTTGATTCAACCATACTTTTCATGGTTTTTCTCTCACATTCCACTTATACTTACACTATATATATACTAGAATTTCGATCTCTTATAATTGACGGATCATAATAAAGGTAAAGGTAGGAAAACCATTTAGACAGTCGATCGGAGCGTGGTTGTTATTGCGACAGGATTTTAACTACTTGGGCTTTCAGTATGAATGACGAGTGGAAGGGATTTATGTAAGGTCGTGAGTGTGGGTTTCTTCTTGTTGTTTTAATTTTGGTTGTTTTTATATTTGTGTTTCTCTGTATTTTTTTTTGTTTTAATTTTGTTTTGATTTTAATTTTTATTCTTATGATTGTGTGCGATATAGTGTGGGATAAATATTTTTGGTCTTTCTGGAGTGATGATGTGTGAGGAGTTGTATTTCGCAAGATGTTTCCAGTTGTAGTTGAGTGTCACTGTTTGTCAGGTTGATGAGAGCGTGCAACGGGGTTTTGTTTTTGTGTAATCAAAAATCGGAAAGAAGTATCGATTTATTTTTCTCATGCTTAATATCCTCAGTGAGATACAGGCAAAAGCCTAGTTTACTGGGGATACGACAAATGAAAGGCAACAAACCCAGATCCATTAAAATTGTATGTCCAAATCAAATTATCTGTTGTTTTTCTCAAATTGTGTATATTTCTTGTCATGTGTAATAATAAATAAATTAAAATAAAATAATAAAGTGATTTAGGCTTAAATATTAATTCGGCAGATATGTTTGTACACCTATTTATACTCTCTCTTTTAATATTGAAAAATACGAAATCTTATTGTATTAATGTTTTAATAAAGAAATCTAATTTTTTTTTAAATTGTTTTTCATCAAATTGAAAAAGAAAATTAATCAAGGCTTTTTGTCTTGTTTGTTATGTACTCGTATATGTGTAAGGAATTTGGTATTCATATATAATTAAATTTATTTATTTATTCATTTTTAACGGCCGCAACCTTTATAAATAAATTTAGCATATATTTACACGAAAAAAAAAAACAATAGCAATTAATATACTCGTGCAATAAAAACAATGGAATTAACAACGAAATTAAAAAATACACTAACTCATAATTAAAACCGAATTATACTTATGTAAAAAAATATTTTTAAGCACAATGAAGAATCTTAGACCTTTCTTCGATAATGAAATATGTTTTATCATTACTCTTATATCCATGACCTTTACCATCTTCCTTCTTCTTTCCTAATCTTTTGTAACATCTGGAAATATACTTCATTACACTTGTTTTTTTATTTGTTTTAATGCTTCAAGTGGATGGAAGCCCCCCGATGTCCTTGCGGTTGGACTCGCCCTACATTGGTGGGGTGTATCTCGGCCGGGGGAATGTTTGTGGGATGAGCCCGGACCTTTTAACCCTTCCCTTATGGTGCTAAAATTGAAACGCGCGCTCCGGCGTTGGGAAGTGAGTACGCGATCAAAAATTAGCGATTTTAATCTGTCAACGCTCACGGAACGGGCGTAGGTCTAATCTGGTTGCAAGCCCAAAAGCTACTGCGGCGCGGAGCGGTAGTGGCTTACTCCCGGTGTGGCTTACGCTTGCGACGATTGAGACAATTGAGCTCCTCGCAATTCAGTGAAGTATGCAAGAGTTAGATGCAAATATATAGTGTTGCGCTTCCCGCATACTCTTCACCCATCGTCAAGACGAGGCACTCACAGCGTTTAAATGCGAATTTGTTTCCGATCTTCACAAAACACCTACGATGTAGTCGATAAATTCTGATTTTTATTAATAATATTTTTTAATCAATGCGTAAATATATTATGGAGGAATGCCTAAAATCTTAACCTTGTATTTATTATATTTATAGTGATATTGATGGTTATTAGAAGCAACGTGTAGAAGATACCCAACACAGGGAAGGAAAGGTTAATGTCTTCTCTCTTGATTGTATTTTTTTTTGTCATCTATTTATTTTCTGTGTTTTTTTTATCTTCTTGTTCTACGTATTCAAGGGTGTGGGATGAAAAACATCTGGTGTCCCCGTGGCTGGGCTCGCCCTATATTAGTGGTGTGTATCTTGGCCGGGAGGATGTTATTAGATAAGCCCAGACCTTTTGATAGCTTCTGTTTTTTAATGTGTTCTTGAAATGTGTCTAAATGTATTATGTGCATACTATGTTGCTATCAATAAACCTGTATTTATTTATTTAAGTGTTTGTAAATCTTCTTTTCTTTTTGTAAATTCGTTGTAAACTGTCACCCAGCAATTTACAAGAATCTTAATAATTCTTATCTGGTTGGTTGGATGATAAACACGCCATTTGTATATTTGACAATGAATTTTAATAATGAATAAGAACTTTGTGCTGATTGTTTGAAGGAAAAACATATGGAAAGATTTTATATGATTTGTTTTCATTTTGATTTTTCCTTAACTTACACAATACACTGGTGTTACAATTAGGAGATTCGTCGACTCAGCATTACTAAGGATTGTATACTTCTGAACTGTGAACTAACTTAGATTGAGGTATTTTGTAGCATCCTTGAGTTTCTGATGGGACGCATTGAGTGGTTATAATGATGATTTTCTTTTTGAACAGAACTTCCTAAAAGAACAAAAAAATAATCAAGACTTTTACATGAAACATATAATTTATAAATAATATCATAGAATAAATCTCAATTATCAGTGTTTATTTAATGTACAGTAAAATAAAAGTAAAACACTCAATCCTCACTCAATTCAGCCACCATCTTTCCAAACTCTAACAGTGTTGAACTAAATATTTCCACATTCGAGTCAGCAATCGCGTTGTACTCTTGGCACATTATTTTTACTGGGTTATAGAAGCCGATGTCATTTCTAAATGAAGCTTCAATAAAAAAATAGATCTTCCAAGATATCAAGAAGAAACACCTTAATTGATACGTTTAAGAGTTAAAAGTGAGTCCACAAGACCATTCAAGACTCTACAAAGAAATATAATATCAAAAGTACGTATACGAGCCTCAAGCGATTGAAGAACAAAAAAAGACAATCTGTCACTTTACGACTCAAGAACTCTTCGCAATCCCTTTCTATAAGCACAGATCCTTGAAAAATAGCTGATTAACCGTTTCAACTAAACCAAAGTACGACCTATTGTTAGGATTTCAAATTACAGAGGCATATTTCGGTTAGCTTCTTTAATGGCTTATACAATATCAATAATGATAAAATATTCTTAGTCTTGTGATTATGATTAGGAATCCCAGCAATCTTAAGTAAATCGCGAAATCTACGAAAGCAAGTATTTTTCTGTCGCAAATCAAAGTATTTCATTCTCATTTTAACCACTCAGTCATTTTAACCACTCATTTTCAATACAATCCACAAACTCGTACGTATAAGAAACCAAACTTGTTTTTCCGCAATTTGTTTATGCAGATTTTTTTCTCAGTTCTATTAATATTTCTTTGAATCCAATTTATCTTTTTCAATTGCATACAGTAAACAAAAGTAATTGAAAACATAAATATCGTTCTAACTTTAAAGCACTCAACAATTTCAATTTCTAAAGAAATAAATTCCCAACAATTGAGCCATTGTATGCATTGTACGAGTATGGACTTTTCTACCGTAGCGGTTACTTTCAACTATATATTTTTCAAGACTGGCGGTTAGATGTGCATATTGCAAGAGGTGCATACTGCTACAAGCCCTAAACTCACCAAGAGGCTGCTACGAGCTGTACGCTACGCCAATAGAAAACTACGATTTCTACGGCGTTCTAAGAAAGTAGGAGCAAACGAGTTCTACGCCAAACCAAGAAGTTGCCACAAGCTACGCCACACACCTGGTACCCGAGGCGGATATACAGCTAATTAATTAATCTCCTTTCTTCTTCTACATTTCAACTCTGCCGTGAAGTACTCTTCTGCCTTCTGCCTCCTCACCACCCTCGGGGGTAGGGGGTGATGAGTTTGTTCTCCTTCCACCGGTTCCTTTTGTATGCAGCTCTCAAGAATGCCTGGCTCGGTTTGCCGGAGGCTGTTTTATCAACACTGTTCATTTGTAAAGAAGTTGATTAAGTGTGTAAAGAGGGTAACCCTTAATTGGATGTCATATTATTGAGAAATTACGTTTAAATAAGACAATTTTAATATTTATTTGCGGTTTCGAAGAATATGACAATTTTAAATAATGATTTGAGAATTAATGTTTTGAAAACAATAGAAGATTTAATCGAATCTCGAATAAAGTTGAGATGAATTATTTTATTTACAACTTATGGGAATAAATACAAAATCTGTGTATAAATGCTATCATTTTTCGATTCACAGAACTCAGTTTTTACTAAGAAAATCAATATTAAACGCTTTGATAGTTAGAACGTATTACATCATTTAATTTATTTGATACAGTTTAACGAGGTCGTTGTATGACAAAATAAATCTAACTAAGTAAATAAAAATAATAATTTAAATTAGATTTTCTCAGTTAAAAACAGTTTTAGCACATATTTTCTATGTAGCCTTTAAATATTATGATTTTTGGTTTAATATTTAATTAAACTCTTTTGAATGGGATTTGAATTAACTTAATTAACTTATCCTTTTTCTGTCTAATTTCATTGATTGGCGATCACTCTTGAAATAATATGTCTGTCTTGGGGTGGCACGGAACAGCTCCTCGAGTGTCTGGATGTCTATTATATCAATTCATATGCGAATATCGCGTAAGCAAGACAGACAGGCACCATTAATCGATTCCACGTCAATTCTCAATTTTTACCTTAAATAATAATTTTTGTAAGTGATATTTTTTTCCTCTCAATATATGACGCAGATAGGTTATCTTTTAGCATTTTATAATATTTAACAGGCCTCGTTCACCCCCTCCTGTTGGGTACACCACTTTGATGCTTCAGATGCGATGAAACCAAGGAACTCTAAGCATTATCCGATAAAGCCATATTTTGAATACCTCTCTCTAGCTTATTTTCGTTCTGGTCTTTATGGTCCATGTTTCAATATCATACCGTAAAAGTGAGAAGTGCCTCCAATAACAACACATTAATTAAATATACGATATGTTTCAGTTGATAGACGCTATACAGGACTTTCAAAATTGCCGTTGTCACACGGTTAACCTGAAATAAATCCGCAATATATTAAACAATTGTCTAAACCATCCTTTTATATGCTTTTGATATCTAAATTATGTTTGCCTGTGATAAAAAGGCACTTTATTTTATTGATAGAAAATTTCTCTGTCATATATTTGGACCAATCAGGGAGGAAAGTATCTGGAGACGATTAGACGACGAGCTGTATACATTGTACTAGGAAGCCAGTATTGTCTCAGCCATTAAAATCAACAGACTGCACTGATCGAGACATATGCACCCTATTTGAATTAAAAATGCTGGAATAAAAGCTCTCAACAAGGGAATGAGAGAGGTTTGAAGGCAGACGGTAAATTCGTTTGACGGTGTGGTTGAATATTAACATAAAATACTCCGGAAGAAAGGGATTGTTGACGCTCCCTTCGTAATGTTGATTATTGGTACCTGATGTATATAGTCCTCAGCAGAAAACCTCCAAGACCTAGTTAATAAAATGGTTTGATTCCATCTGGAGGTTTCGGTTTCGATTCTCGATGGTACCGAAAATACAAAAAAAGTCAGTCTGGTAAAAAAATTGTAAATCAGGTAACAATACTCGCACGCCGCGACTACGTGTGCAAGTGTTGTTGTCTACACCTAAAACCGAATGTATTACTATCACGGAAGATCTACTAAGGTTTCTTTGTAGTTCGTCATCTCTTGGTAAGATTTCTGCGGTTTTCTTACGAAATATGTTTTTCTGAACAAATCCAGATACACCTTAACTTACGATCGTAGCCACTAACTTTCTACCCTTACACTCAATTTATACATTTAATCTGTCAATAATAGTTGAAGCACCCTTGGGGGGAGTTAACTATCTAAACTGTGCTATAAAAATAGTTGTTTTATTATTATTATATGTTTGAACACTATCCCAAACATGTTTTTAACTCAATAAATTTTTTCTTCAGCCCGTCTCCGTTCAAAGTTGAACATAGGCCTCCCCTCTCCTCCTCCATCCATATTTGGGGGGTTCTGGACAACTGCTAATGCACATCATACTGCGCTGTCCAAATGGGTTGGTATGGGTTTTTTATGTTATAGGTTTTCCATCCTGTATCCTGTATCAGGTATTTTCATTAACACTGATGTTACAGTTATACCGCCGATACTCGGTCGCCAGAGCCTCGTTAGTTATCTAGCAAGGGGTACCCAGTGCAGGTGAGGTTGAAATTAGGGTCAACTAGGTGTTATTTGCCATCACCCATAAATAATTTTTTCCATAAATTTTTTAATACATATTAATTTTGAGTCAAGAAATTCGCGAATTTGACAAGGTGTGTAACACATTTTCAGGTTAAAAACGTAATATGGTTAAGCCAAGCCCCGGGCTCGGTATTCCGCTCATCAACTCACGAGCAAAGTGTGTCACTTTAGGAAGTCAGAAATATTTCCAGCCGCTCGCGAGTATTCGAGAATATTTACTTTGAAATTCTTCACCGTGCCTTATTCTCGTGTACGAATAGAAAAAAAAGATGACAATCTGGAAAAAATCTTTTCGTTTTGCCAGCTAAAATTCTTGAGAAAGGACAATAGTATAACAAAAAAATATAAAACTGTCTTCAATGACGATATGTGTGTTTACCCTCAAATTTACTTTGTTTTTTTTTTAGACTAGAATGAAATTTTAAAATACTATGTTTAAAGACATGAAAGGGGAGTGTCGAGTTGAGGGACGATTTAGGTAGAAACACATTTGACATTATTTTTTTTTTAACCTGGCGTGTTTTTTATTGCCATGTGGCAATCTCTTCCAACCAACCAAAAATATGTTTTTATAAACCCTAAGTGTTAACCAGACTGGAATCCTATTTAAAAAAATCTGGGTTCCAGCGGGGATCGAACCCGCAACCTCCGGATCGGCAGACAAGTGTTTTACCACCAGACCACGGAGGTTGTCTTGTGCTTCTTGTGCTGCTGAAGAAACGATAAGGATATTTGATAAGAATAATACTAAACAATTTAGAAAACGCTATTAAGAAAGTAGATTTTCTTTAAAAAAAATATGACTCGGAATTCAGACCCACTGTTCTTGTCCGATTAGAAATATTACATAATAAATAAATATACAGTGAGTATATATACACACTGCTTCTAAAAAATACAACATATCTATCTCCATCAGCAAGACTAAATGCATGACTCTAGCCAGAGAGCAAGTTGGATGCAGTGTGGCGATCGATGACACACCGATTGAACAAGTAACAAAATTTAAATACTTAGGTGTTAGCATAATGTGCAATAATGACCTCTATGGCGAAGTGCTTGAACAATCACAAAAGGCCGCAGTTATTTCCGGATGTTTAAAGAACACTATCTGGAAAAACAAGCATATGAACATCCAAAGCAAGGTGAGGACATACAAGACCTGTGTCCGCCCCATAATGGCATACAGCATAGAGTCCAGAGTCGACACTGTCAGAACCAAAAATCTTCTTCGAACCAGCGAAATGAAGGTACTCACTGGCAAAACCCTTCGTGTTACAGTACGTAACACAGAAATCCGAAGGACGTGCGAAGTTGAAGATATTTTCAGATAGGGACGACAGAGAAGAAGGTTATGGAACGAACACGTATCCAGAATGGCGGAACCAAGAGCCGTAAGAATGGCCAGGGACAGTATCCCCCAAGCAAGCAGACCTCCAGGACGACCTCCCAAAATATGGAAAGACAGCTGACAGTCAACGTCGCAAGAGGCAAACAATGATGCAGGACCATAACAGGCCAATAGGTCTAAAATAAGATGAAGAAGAAGACAGTGAGTATAAGGATATGAAGGTGATAGCTCCGGCCATTAGATAAGGTGCTTCCCCAAATAAATGGGACAATAAAACTTTCATGTATGTACTCAAACCGGACATTGTCAAAATCTGCGATGATATTACATTTAATCTTCTTTCGAGATAGTTAAAATAATGGTCAATTACAAGAATGCCCTATTTGAAATGGGTATGTTTATGCGAGTGTATCTCTAAAAGTTATGCTGCACCCTTTCAACAGCGCTCATATAAACATCATAGCAAATGGACCAAACAGTGGAGTTATATTCAAGATGACTACGTATCAGTGAACCAACAGTGTTAATATATTTAATGAAGATAAATTATATGAAAATAAATAAAAATAAACTAACAGTGTTTAATAAAATAAACAAAATAGCGATTTGAATAACAAACTGATTAACCGAGAACTGTGTCTTCGTTTACACATAGTCACATAGAATTATATTATATGAACATGTCTGTAGAAAGATGCAAACTTCATTCAACTCGATCTCCGATAGCTTATTCACGAAACTAAAAACACTCATAAATGGCAAAACAACTGACGTGACGCAACATATCCAAGTCGAGTAATAGGTTAGTCAAAAAGTTTTGAAAGCGACATCTATGGAGCAGTAGAAAAACCAAAATTTCGCTATTTTAATATTTCATCTTTCATGAGAACGTACTCAAAATTTCATTTCGATCTGTCAATTCATTCTTTGTTTACAAGCCATTTAAAGTTGACGTGTCAGTGTATTTTTTAACAATGGAAAAATCCGAATATCGTGCAGTGATACAATTCTTTGTTTTGGAAGGTTTATCGGCTACTGAGATCCATGCAAATATGGTGAAAGTATTAAAGGAGTCTTCTCCTTCATTTTCAATCATTCACCGATGGGTTTTGGAGTTTAAGCGTGGCCATACAAGCGTTGAAGACGATCCACGCTCAGGACGTCCAAAAAGTGCATCAACACCAGAAATCATAGCGAAAATATAGGATATGGTTTTGAAAGATCATCGATCGACTGTGGATGTGATAGCTGACACCATAGGCATCTCACATGGAACAACATGGCATATTTTGGCTGAAGTTTTGGGTTTCAAAAAACTGTGTGCACAATGGGTGCCGCATTTGCTAACAATGCAACAAAAAAACGTTCGAATGTGACTTTCTGAGCAACATTTGGAGCAATTTTGAAAGGATAAAAAGGATTTTCTGCGTCGATTCATCACTATGGATGAGACTTGGGTCTACCACCATGATCCTGAATCAAAACAAGAGGCTAAGGAGTGGTGTGAACCAGGCACTTTGGCTCCGAAGCGAGTTCGTGTCCAGAAATCGGCCAAGAAGGTGTTAGCGTCAGTTTTTTGGGATGCAAAAGGAATTTTATTGATAGATTATCTCCAAACTGGTAAGACAATCAACTCTGATTATAATTGTGACCTTTTGGACCAGTTGGATGAAAAAAATTGTGAAAAAAGACCCGGTTTGCAGAAGAAAAAAATCATTTTTCATCAAGACAATGCACCTGCTCACACAGCTCAAAAAACCATCTCGAAAATCAGTGAATTGGGGTAAGAATTGTTGCAGCATCCACCCTATTCGCCAGATTTTGCTCTTTTGATTTCTGGCTGTTCTCACACCTCAAAAAATTCCTTCGTGGAAAGCATTTTTCATCAAACGAAGAGGTTATAGCCGTCGTAGAGTAGTATTTTGCAGGCCTTCCAGAAAGTCACTTCCGTGATGGGACAACAAAGTTGGAAGATCGTTGGACCAAGTGTATTGATCTTATGGGAGACTATACTGAGCAATAAAAGTGATTTCCCCCCAAAAAAAATATATTTTCATTTCCGCTTTCAAACCTCTTTGATTTACCGACAATAATAGTACACCTCTCGAATATAAACATTAACTAAGAACAAATCAATGGCTAAAATCGAAACACCAGATATATATTTGAACCAATCAGATATCTTGCTTGTCCATACCTCGGATATTACCCGATTGATGTCAAATAACCAGGATCGTACCAAATAAAGCGATGAGAAAAAAATTACTGATTTACGATAAATGTAAAAAAAATCACAGGTTAACAATATAATTTTGATCTTCCGATTTGTGATAGTTACATATAAAGCTTTAAGTATTGTGTAAGGTTCATAAACTATCATAATTTTATTGAGAGTTGTTTCCAAGTGTTTCGTAAAGTTGCACACGCTACGTACATCTCTAACATTAAGAATTAGACTATTCCACGCCACAGCTCCAGCAACAGCAAACACTCTATCATAATACCCCCCCCCCCCTCCATATTGGTTCAATCATAATAGTGGGTTCAAATCTCAAGTTAAAACATCATCGAGAAGTGTATGTTCTCTAATCAGCACAATATACGAGTAATTGTCTTTTTATTTTAATTTTATTGTGAACAGTGAAAGTGACCATAAATACGCAAACTAAACCAGTTACAAATCATACAGTACCCTGCGGTAAGTAATACACATCGGGTTTAATAAAGAGCCTGTCGGCCGTAATCGGCTAACTTTGGCTTTATAGAGTGTCGTCTCTGTCATTCATACACGTGGTTCATCGCGATTTGACAGTCGTTATGGCCATCATCGTGTGACGGAAACGACGCTCTACAAAGTCGAAGTTAACCGATTATGGCTAGCAGTATTTTTCTTAAGCTCGAGGTATATTACTAACCGCTGGATACTATACATAATACCACATATTTTCCCTGTCAGGGAAGGCAGAGATAACAGAGTGCCATATTTTCTTTTCAAAACACATTTTTCACCTCTTCTACATGCATATACCTCATCTTGCTCAACACATTAACCTAAAGTTGACACTCATACCTTGTCGCTTTATTACGTCATACACCAAATATATTCTTCTAAGTGCACGCTTTCTTACATAATTTATTCGGCTGAAACATGTTAAACAAGACTGAAAAGAACCAAATTCACTTCCATACATCAAAGTAAGTACTAAAGTACTGTTTCGAGTATACATATATGTTTTGGTGTCCCATTGACTTCGTTTTCTACCGCTAAACGCCGTTACCAATCCACCAGCTTCCAGCAATCCGCAGTGATCAATCAAATATAAATAAATCACTGTAGTTGACTCGAGACCAAATGACAATGAAGAGCGGTACACTGAATGTATCGGGAGAGAGAGCTATTACGAGTGTTTCTGCCAGGACGGGGCTGAGGTCGCGGGCCGCCCACCCGACATCCCGCTCGTAAATTATTTCGGTCGGGCCGCGGTCCGTGTTCACGCGGCAGTTCGGTGTGGCCCATATGGGAAGCGACAGCGGCGAGGCCCGCTGACTGAAACTATAGTCTTCGTGCCTGTCAAACTGTGTGGGTATAGTTTTGATCTTCTTTATAAATATGTTTTTTAATTAATCTGTTGTATAGGTACAAATTCCCAACAAATATTGGAAACATTAGCTTGAAAACAATCTTTGGAATAAAATAAAAGGTCTTTGAGCGATTTTTTAAATTATTTTTTTTAAATTCTTGAATAAAACACTCAATTTGCTTTGACTTCAAAAAACTTTTTATTGGTCATTAAAGTATAACGCATGACATTTAAATGCAAACAACAACATCGACCTAATGTCTTCCTCTTGCAGCTCTACAGATGCCCACTCATTTATCAAAATTTTCGATGACATTTTGGCATAATTGCGGTTCTAACTTACCAATAACGCAAATAATTTCGTTCTTCAGCTCAGGAATTGATTGGGGGTCATTCTTAAAGACCTGGTTTTTCACGTAACTTAAGGGAAAATAGTCCAACGGTGTCAGATCACACGATCTTGGTGGCCAATTAACATCTCCGTTTCCGGAGATTACAATATATAAAATAATTCAACAATTTAAACACGTTATTGTATTGTATAAGACTCCATTTCTATAAATGTCATACATTACACTTCTCAAATGTCACAAGGCTCAGGCAAGTTCGCAACGCCATCTGTGTTTTATCGCAGAGTTTAAAAAACCGCTCAATTTGAAAGACCCTTTAGTAGATACCACAATGATTCATCAAGCCTGAACAAGTTGGAACGTATATACGATAGAGACCACGCTGACGTGCATGGGATAGATATAAGATAAATGTTGATATTTCTACCCTCAGTTGTATGTCAATTAGAGTCAATAATAGGCAAGTTGCTTTATTATATTACGTTGCTTTGTTATATTACGTTGTTTTGTGATATTACGTTGCTTTGTGATATTACGTTGCTTTGTTATATTACGTTGCTTTGTTATATTACGTTGCTTTGTTATATTACGTTGCTTTGTTATATTACGTTGCTTTGTGATATTACGTTGCTTTGTGATATTACGTTGCTTTGTTATATTACGTTGCTTTGTTATATTACGTTGCTTTGTTATATTACGTTGCTTTGTTATGTTACGTTGCTTTGTTATATTACGTTGCTTTTTTACATAACGTTGCTTTGTGATATTACGTTGCTTTGTGATATTACGTTGCTTTGTGATATTACGTTGCTTTGTGATATTACATTGCTTTGTTATATTACGTTGCTTTGTTATATTACGTTGCTTTGTGATATTACATTGCTTTGTTATATTACGTTGCTTTGTTATATTACGTTGCTTTGTTATATTACGTTGCTTTTTTATATAACGTTGCTTTGTGATATTACGTTGCTTTGTGATATGACGTTGCTTTGTTATATTACGTTGCTTTGTGATATTACGTTGCTTTGTTATATTACGTTGCTTTGTGATATTACGTTGCTTTGTGATATTACGTTGCTTTGTGATATTACGTTGCTTTGTGATATTACATTGCTTTGTTATATTACGTTGCTTTGTTATATTACGTTGCTTTGTGATATTACATTGCTTTGTTATATTACGTTGCTTTGTTATATTACGTTGCTTTGTTATATTACGTTGCTTTTTTATATAACGTTGCATTGTGATATTACGTTGCTTTGTGATATGACGTTGCTTTGTTATATCACGTTGCTTTGTTATATTACGTTGCTTTGTTATATTACGTTGCTTTCATATATCACGTTTCTTTCGAACGAAGGAAAAACCTAGCATAAATTAAACGGAGTTTAGATGTAGAAGTCATAGTGCTTACTTCAACGTGCCATCGGACCCAGTACAGGCTTGTTCGGTGATTTTGCTGGTA
Organism: Odontocerum albicorne; assembly: GCA_949825065.1. Classification (NCBI taxonomy): domain Eukaryota; kingdom Metazoa; phylum Arthropoda; class Insecta; order Trichoptera; family Odontoceridae; genus Odontocerum; species Odontocerum albicorne. The sequence goes on along the minus strand of OX463844.1, from coordinate 1,216,402 downwards.
TGCAACAAACAGCTTACTCACTAAAAACACTCCATTATACAAATATGTTTTCCGATTTGACGCTGGAATAGTGAGTGAATCCTGGACCAGCAGACCCAGCAACGGTAATGAGGATTGTTCATGAATTTTGTACAAACAAATATTAATTTGAATGATTTTTGCGACCATATAATTTTATTTGATTACTTTTGCATTGTTCGTTGTAAGAGATTGCCAACTGAAAAAAATCCCGCCAAATAGGTATACAATGAAATATAAAATAAATAAAAAAATAAGGATTGTGAACATCTGATAATTTTTGGGGGTTCCGGGTTGAATGGACAGCAAATGAAAATTTATAAAAAGTTAATTTAAGAGACTACTAGTTAGACATGTCAGAAATCTATACAATAAATATGAATTCAAAGATTGATACACATCATCACCCCATTTAACATTTGGGATTGACAGAGAGGGCCAAGCACCACACTTTCTTATTTCGACATATATTCTTAGCCTTTTCAATATGCATAGACCTTCGCATTGAACTCCTTAGATTTCTTTATTTTTTACGTTTTATTATTTCATAATGCTGTTCACTTAATCATAACATATTTTCCTTAGTTTCGCGTCTTCCACTCGCATTTGTACTTTATATTCATTTTGTTAATCTGTGTCCATTTATTTATTCCACGCGATAGATTGGTGGAATAAGAACATTTGAAAATGTTTTTCAGAATTACTTTTTTTTGTACTCAAATTCTTGTATTACCTTCACAATAACACTACAGTAGAACCTCTCATAACGAGCACCTCTTATAACGAGTAATTCGCATAACGAGCTAAACAGATTGTGAAAAAAATGCTCCCTTAAGTGACGCAGAAAGGGGAAGTCCCATCTTCACGTCACTCACTGTGAGCCGGGACTTCCGCGCCAGTGCGTCAGTCTCTGGTTAGCACTCGTTCCGCTAGCGTGTTAGTGTCACATGTGATCACACATTTTTCCAAACTTGTGTTTAGACATTATTTGTAATTTTTTTTGTGCAAAGTTTAATGACCCATGCAAAAATGTCCCTGAAGAAAAAGCCACAAGAAGACAGCCATAAGAGAATAAAAGTAACTGTAGAAATGAAACGTAAAATCATTGAAAAGCGAGAACGAGGTGTGAACGTGGCTGATCTAGCGCGCACATACAATCGGTCTACATCAACGATTTGCTCTATCCTCAAGAACAAGGACAAAATTAAGAAGACAGATGATTCAAAGGGAGTGTCAAGAATGTCTACGAAACGGTTACCTATTCTTGATGATGTTGAAAGGTTGCTTTTCATATGGACAAACGAAAAGTAATTGCAAGGCGATACTATTAACGAAAACATCATTTGTGAGAAGGCGAAAGTTATTTTCGCCGACCTCGTTAAGAAGACGCCAGGATCATCAACTGCCGAAAAAGAAGTACAATTTAAGGGAAGTCATGGATGGTTCGAGAAATTTAAGAGAAGAACTGGTATCCACAGCGTTGTGAGGCACGATGAAGCAGCAAGTTCTGACACAAAGGCAGCAGAGAACTTCATCAGCGACTATAAGAAGCTCGGAGATTCTGAGGGTTACCGGATTTTACTTATAGTAAAAAAGAATGAATTATTTGTCATAAATTCATAAATAAAAAACTAGTTATTTCGATTTTTTTATTGTTTTTTGGAAATCGAAATCGCATTCCAGGTTGTTACGCTCCTTAACAATTTATTAGTATGTAATTTTATTTGAATAAACGTTAAAAAAAAAAAAAAAATTGAGTATTTTTTTCGGCATGGAACGCATTATCGTATTTTGCATTGATTTATATGGGAAAATTGTTTCGCTTAACGAGTGTTTCACATAACGAGTAAGAACGAATTATTCTCGTTTTGAGAGGTTCCACAGTATATGTTATATGTATTACTATCTAAATTCAATATTGTTGAAATAAATTACTTTCATATCAGTATCACAAAACGTAATTTGCAGGTAGATCGAGATGATCGCCAAAACTACAACAGGGTAAAGGAACAAAATTGAATCCAAAAAGTTTTCCATTAAAACTCACATTGCAAAGAGAGAAATTGGGTACAGTGCAATTACAGAACATTGAGCAACTCTGCGATTATCACACATCCGTGGGAGAATGTTCAGCGGCAATAAAGGGTTACGACACAATCCGGCCGTTGCGGGCCGCGCTAACACCGTTGTGAAGTATTTATTGGCTATCACGCGATGAGGACGCGTGGCAGAAAGCCGCGCCCGCTCTGTCCTAGTGCGGACTACACGTGCTTGTGCCGGCTCATGATGGATTAAGTACTAATGGACATTGTGCTAACTTTTTTTTTTAACTACTGCTGAATGGCGTGGAAACTAGGGTTATGTGAAATAAACAAGGGTTATGTAAAATAAAATCTACCAGTTTTTGTAAAATCCCAGTCATTTTGATAGAAAAATTGATGCGATATGAAAAAGAAAAGACGGGAAAAAGACATTTATACTTGAACAGTACAGTATCAAAATCTGCCAAGATTACAGTCCACAACAGTATTTAAAAACCAACTTTGATGTATTGGAGTGAAACATAAACGTGAAACAAAATTAAAAGGAGTCAAATAAATATTGTGTCGAGTATTTCAAATTGAGCGGTTTTATTAATTCTAATTCTTTTAATTCTTAAATAAAACACACAATTTGCTTTGATTTCAATAAACTTTTTATTGGTCATTGAAGTTTAATGTATGCCATTGAAACATAAGTAACAATATCCGCCAAATGTCCACCTCTTGCAGCTCCATAGATGTCCACCCTTTTGTCAAAATTTTCGATGACATTTTGGCATAATCGGTTCTAATTCACCAATAACGCGAATAATTTTGTCCTTCAGCTCAAGAATTGATTGGGGGTCATTCTTATAGACCTGGTTTCTCATGTTACCTCAGAGAAAATAGTCCAACGATGTCAGGTCACATGATTTTGGTGGCCAATTAACATCACAGTTTCCGGAGATTACAATACATAAAATAATTCAACAATTTGAAAGCGTTGTCGTATTATTTACAACGCCATTTTTATAAATGTCATACATTACACTTCTCAAATTTCACAAGACTCAGGCAATTTCACGATGCCGTCTGTGTTTTATCCAAGAATTAAAAAACCTGCTCAATTTGAAAGACCCTTCAGAATTGCTTGCACATAGAAGCATACGTGGGGTGACACTATTTGATAGAATACGAAGTGAGAAGGGATGAATATGAATTTAAGGTTGATGTGTTGAAATAGATGAATCAGAACATTATGAGATGAATAATTGAACGATAAAAGACTAACATGACAAATGTATGGCGCAAATGTGAGTGAAAAGTGTGGTAGAGGAAGATTAAGGAAAGTATTTTATTTATTTATTTATTATTACACATGACAAGAAATATACACAATTTGAGAAAAAACAACAGGTAATTTGATTTGGAAATATAATTTTAATGGATCTGGGTTTGTTGCCTTTCATTTGTCATATCCCCAGTAAACTAGGCTTTTGCCTGTATCTCACTGAGGATATTTAGCATGAAAAAATAAATCGATACTTCTTTCCGATTTTTGATAACACAAAAAAACCCCGTTGCACGCTCTCATCAACCTGACAAACAGTGACACTCAACTACAACTGGAAACATCTTGCGAAACTCAACTCCTCACACATCATCACTCCAGAAAGACCAAAAATATTCATCCCACAATATACCGCACACAATCATAAGAATAAAAATCAAAACAAATTCAAAACAAAAAAAAAAAGAAGAAAAAAAGAAAAACACAGTATGATTGTATCAAGTGTATGATATTTTGAAAAAAGAAAATGTAAAATGTGTGGATGTAAAAGAAGTAAGATATGGGTGTCACTATATCGTGGGTCCAATACTTCCGTGGTTGCAGTCCTAAGACTGGTTTGCAGCAATTTGAACTCTTCTCCTCCATTCCCCCCTGTCCTGTGCGGCTCTTTTTAAGTCTGTGTATGTTGAGCAGCGCACGTCCACCGACAGGTCCTCCAGGTACTCTCGGCGTGGGCGTCCCCTAGAGTTTGTCCCCTCGGTCATGCCCTCCATTATGGCATGCAAGAGGCCCTCTTATCGTATTATATGCCCGATCCATCTTGCACGCCTTTCGGACAGGATCCTGAGCAGGTGCCTTCCTCCTTCGATTCGTTGGAGAACCTCTTCATTTGTGATGCGGTCTCTCCAGGAAATTCCTAATAGTCTTCTATAGGACCACATCTCAAAAGCCTCTAGTCTTCGTCTATCTCTTTCGGATAGGCACCATGTCTCGCAGCCGTACATCAAGATACTCCAATACTAAAACTAGGTAACTCAAAATTTGGCGGTTTTGAGTTATTTACATGAATGGATCACTCATCGAAGGAGCTTTCCAATGCTATAAATAGTTATCTTAAAGTATTATATCTCAACTGAGTTATTTAACATTTTCATAATTAGGTAAGTCGTAAACCTGGAAACAGAAGAATGCTTAAAGTAGATATCTGAAGTTCATATAACTTACATCTTACGGTCTATTGAAACCTCCTTTATTAGTTTCATTAAAACATATTAGCGCGATCCATCATCATTAAAGGGGAGTTACCAGACAAAAGGACCTCGAAACTAAGAACGCCATTTTCTCAGACTAGAGAATTTTGAGTTACCTAGTTATAGTATTGAGCCCACTATATGATATATTTGGCGTTCTCTCATCTCTGCCAACTTCGATAAGAAGACGGTATTATGCTATATATGTATGTGAACAAAGTCATTTGATGGCGAAGCTTATTTTTTGTTAAAATTAAGGTGCTGAAAAAAATTCTTACACATACATACATTCACGTCATTACGTCGTGCCCTAAGCGGACTTTGCTGAAAGAAAATATATCGAAGCTATTATATTTAAGCACACCGCTTTTGTTATCTCCACATCCATATACCTTGTCATGTGCAATCTTTTATTACTCATACTTCTCATTTTTTACTTTTTACATTCTTCAAATTCTGGTCCACTTGGCCCAGTCCCGTTTTTCTCGGTCATCCTTTCGTTCTCTCAGATTCCAACTCGATCAGCTCCTCAAGAGAAAAGTCTTTTAAATTTAGTGTAGTTGGTTTGGCGATGTGCAAAACCCTAGATGGAAATAGAGGAGCAAATAGAATGGTACTCACGGGTGTTGAAGACTCGGCTGATCTTCCAGGACTCTTGGAGCGTCACAATGGTTGATGATTTATTCGTCTGGTTCTTCGGGCGATGAAGCGTACTGGTTGTTACTGGTCCTCCTGAGGTGTCACCCGGGTGATGGTTCGTGCACAAGTAGATGAGATGACGGGAATATGTTCGTCGAGTTAAAACTACCACAACTCGCGACAATACGATAATTTAGGATAGGTGAGAACAATATTTGATCGCGCGATAGGGCCGTCGGCGATAATAGAGCGGCTCGCGCTCGACAGAGCCGGGAGCGACGACAGAGCAGCCCACGAGCGGAATAGTAATTTTGCGTCACGCTCCGGCGTGAACAGTAGTACTTGAAATAAATAAGTTTTATAAATTATTTAGCATGCTTCATTTGGTCATAGTGTTTTAGTGTAATATATGCATTTTTTAAATTGTGTTTATCAAATAAGTCTTAAAGTGTTTAATTGTTTTATACAGGCTTTTTTATGTTTGATCTTTGTACGAATTAGTAAAACCTGTAATATGCAAAGAACCTGAAAAGATAAATTACTAAATGGAGTCGAATGTCCGAACCATCTTAAAGCTCCTTTCTCCACATTTTTTAAAATATTGTATACATTTCAACCCTGCATTAATTTCTGATATATTAATTTCACCTTCTTTTACGGGTTGACACTCCTAATATACTCGTATTTATTTATAAGATTTACACTGTGTTATTTACATAACATGAAAACAATTATCAAAGACAAGTAAATTTAAATACTTCAAGTTTTTGACATAATTACATCAAATTTATCTTAAACCAACGTGAAGTTACAATTTAACTTAAGTTTTAATAATTACAAAATTATTGTTTGAATTAAGGTTGTAATTATAAAATAAGTACTTTTAAATTCGATATATGTAAATACGAGGGTCATCCAGAAAGTAAGGTTACAACATTTATGTAGGATTGAAAAATGCTTGTATTTAATTGAAATTCTCAGGATACTTCACAAATATATTAAATTATTTTTCAACGTAATCGCCGTTGAGTTCCAGACATTTATGTAGTGGGGGCACCAGTTTTTTTATTCCAGTGTCATAGACCTCCACTGTAGCTCTTTCAGCTACTTCTTCACCGCTTCCTCGACCTTGTAATCGTTAGAAAATTGTCGGGGTGTAGTGACACACCCACATCTTATCTCCCGTCACGATAGAGTCCAGAAAAGATTTTCCCTCCTGTGCAAAACGATCCAAAAATTCATGCGCGGTGGTCACGCGATTTGGACGGTGCTTTGGTGTGAGCATTCTGCGCTCCCATCTCGCACACAACTTCTTGTAACCAAGTTTTTCCGACACAATATTACCAAGGAGACTTTAAAAATGTTAGAAAATTCTTCGTGAAGGTCGTCAAGCGTCACACGGCGGTCATTTCGCACTTGTTCTTCAATTTTTTGCACAAATTCGTCAGAAATCCCTGCCTTGCCTCGACGTATCAGAAAGGCCTTCTCTGAACAACCTAAACCACTTCGTGACATGTTGTCGACTCATCACATCACCATCATAAACTTCCACGAGCTTCTGATGGATATTTGCGGCGGTATTGTTCTGCAAAGTAAAAAAACGGATGACCGCGCGGGTCTCGCACGGACGAGAGGTGGCGGGAGCCCGCGACGACTTCTCCATTGGAAGAATTTACTGTGACTGAACAAAACTAACAAACACGCGGGACCAAACAAACTTACCGTTAGGATCCCCCTACACGCCAGGTTCATCAACTTTGAAACAAAAAAAATTCCCCGGCCTCAGGAGTCCTTGTAATCTTAGTTTCTCGATGACCCTCGTATAATACAAAATATTACTGAAATTTACATATATTTTTAATTTTAAAGACAAAAAAGTTAATGGTTAAATTATTCCACTAATGGTTTAACCGAAGCTCATTAATAAATAATATCATTGATATTATTTTAACTTGCATGAGTATTTTGTTTTGCTATGAGTGGTACAGAGATTAGAAAGAAAAAAAGATTATTGATTTATCGTAATTATAAAAATAATGAAAGACAAATTCTATAGAACCGTTTAAATTCTCTTAAAAAGTGCCTTACACGTGTGGAATTTTGTAAAATTTTACGTAAAATTAAAACATTTCACAGTTTATATATTAAAAAGAGTAAAAATAATATTTCTTAAAATTTCATACTTTAATGAATATACCTGATATTCAACCCAAGGTTCGTATTTATTCTGCACTGTGGACAATATTTTTTTTAAGATTTTCTCGTTAGAATAATAAAAACCAAATAAGTTATCCTTTCCACATTTCTACTTTCCGACAAGCAATTATTATAATACCGCAGGATAAACATTACTCATAGACAATTCCTGGTTAAGGGCGCAGCGTCCGAAGCAGTATTCTAGCGCTTCCTCCGCGCTCAACTTTGACAACAGATAAATTACGAAACCCTTTATATTGCCGCTCCCCATGTATATCATGTTTTGTTTTGGGGGTTGAGTTTTGAAACTATCCAAGTCCTAATTTTTTTTATTTCTTTTGGAGTTCAACACTTTCTGGGACAACTTCTTGATTCTTCTAAATAAAATGAATTGGTTTAATATAACAAGTACCCGATTATATTCTTTAATTTCTCGCCATTCCTTCTAACGTCATCAAAAATTTTCAGTATTTTTCAGGCCAATCCTACCAATTTTCATTAACCCCTTTTAATTTTTCACGTTGTTGTTTACTGTGCATGCAATGAGCTTCTGGAAATAGTTAACAACTCATTTAAGACGACCAACTTTTGCATGTTTTATGTATCTATCTTTCGTAGTATTCGACTTTCGAAGACTGGAATATTTTTTTGAACCAAAATAGTAATATTTTAATATTTAATATATTGAAATTATAATCCATTTATAAATGCAACTTGTAGTTTATTTTCTAAAAATTGCAAAATTTGTCATAAAGTGGGACCGCTGAAATCTTTAATTATCTCCATTTTCTTCTTCTTAGTGTCATGTCAGGTCCCCCCCAACGTTGAATATCACCTGAGAGTAGACATATTTGTCTCCAGCAGCCCTAAAAAGATCCCCGACGCACCTTATACCAGTCCAATCACGTATATTGCGGAACCAGGAAATTTGCCTCCTGCCAACACCTTTTCGACCCTCTATCTTACCATGGATGATCAGGTGCAGTAGTTTGACTTTTTCTCCTCTAAGTACATGACCCAAATAGGACACCTTTCGGATTTAAATATTAGTCAGCAACTCTCTATCAACTTTGGCTTTTTTAAGAACCCTCGTGTTGCTGACTATATCCGTCCAGGGTATCCGTAGCATTCTCCGGTGTATCCACATTTCGAATGCTTCTTATTATCTCAAATATTATGCATTTATGTTTAATATCTATTTAAAATATAGTCTTGCTACTAAAATATAATACTTATAGCTCTTGAAGTGTTCAAATAATGCTGTCTAAATTCTGTAAAAAATCCTCATTTTATCTTATTATAAAAATCCAGAGGCTTGTTTTCTTGATATAACCTTTTGTGGACCTGACTTGTTCCGGATGCGATACCATGATCCTTTTCCAACTGCGCCCGAAGCTATATTAAACCTGTTGCTACGCTTATATTTCATGCCGAGGGAGATTCAGGTGCGCTAAATAAATCTAAGAACTGTTGCAGAAACACGCACGTGAAATTGACACATTTGCAAGCAATTCTCGAACAAGTCATGGTGCGACACAGAATGATTTACACAATAAACTTTAATTAATGAGGTATATCTGTTTTCTTTTAAAAAAACTTTATCAAACTTTTCTATAAAAATGAATTACAAAACTTACATTATATCAAAACTAACATTACACCAAAACTTACATTATATCAAAACTTACATTATATCAAAACTTACATTATATCAAAACTTACATTATATCAAAACTTACATTATATCAAAACTTACATTATATCAAAACTTATATTACATCAAAACTTGCATTGCATCAGAAAAGTTTACTGATACCTGACTTACTAACGTTATATTAAAAACTATTGAAATGGTAACGAAAAAGCTGATTCACTTGTACTGGAAAGAACTTCAGCATTATCACCAAAACACTGAAATGCCAATTTCAGATATTTTCCCTTAAGTGAAATTTAATATGGTACGTCAATGGGAATATCATTGGAATATTGAGAAAAAAGTCAAAGGATTACAAAATGCTTGAATTCAACAAGTTATCCCATCTACAAGAAAACTTCGGTTCTACTAAAAAAGGACATGTATATTATAGTGTCCCTTATTTTCCGACTTCAAAATTTTTGAACGCTCACCCACCAATTTTTTTTGAATGACTCTAAAACATGTCTACAAAAATTTTTGTTGTGATCGAAGCATTATAAACCGTGCCGACTTGAGCGCGAACTCGCATGAAGAACATGGCCGAACTTGTCACGCTAAGTCAGGTCTCTAGTACGTGGCACGTGCAGTGCATTCAGTTCATCATCTGTTATCAAGCGTGTAGCATGTGTTTTTGGCTTGCTACCATAACATTATGTCACATCAATTACGCAGTGCCAGGGAACGTGTGTTTTTAATAGGATATATAAAACACCAAATAACAGGGAACAAGTTACCAACAAATAGACAAGTGCTGGAAGTTTTATTTTATAACATACGAGAGGTAAAATTAAGTTTCAGTGTAAGTGCTAATCTTGTGGTTCGTGAGTGCGTGATATTTTGGGACAAAGCGAGAACTACGACAAGATCTGTTCAAAATTGTTCACAAAAACGTATTAATTTGCATTTGGAGTGGAGAAAATTGCAAAAAAATGCAAAAAATTCTAAAGATTTTTTTAAGCGCCGTGAAGGGGAGTTTAGAAATAGTTTGGACAATTTATTTGATATTGCACATGACAATGCTCTACAAACATTAAAGTTGGAAGAAGAAAGGAAGTTTTTACTTCAACAGAGAGAGCCTGGACGTAATGGCTACCTATCAGAAGTAGACCGAAAACTCGCGGATAAAGAAAAAAGGGCGAGGCAAAGAAAATTAGAAAAAGAGAAAAGGCAAGAGAAACAACAATATGCAGCATCTACAATACATATTCTAGTGTACCTCCTATTCCATAATCTGAAGATTCAGATAAGACATTTTCATGAAATCGACGTTGGTGAGTCTTGAGAGTACATCAATGCAGAATGCAGCGAGGAGAGGTACTACTGATTTTATTACTACAAAATTAGTGGCTGATTTGGATAGATGTCAGCTGAATGTAAGAGATTCTGTATCTGGACACTTGGCCACAATACCGAAGAGCTATCTATTAATAAATATTATATTCATCGAATCAGCCAGAAGAAGAGAAGAGAACGTTCTGAAATAATTAAATCGGCTTTCAAGAATAATATCCCTGCAATTCTTACTTTTCATTGGGATGGTAAATTGTGGTCCGCATTAAATGTCAGGGACCCAAAAGAAGAAAGACTTCCAATCGTTGATACATTTGGGGACAGTGAGCAGCTCATCGGCGTTCCAAAATTACAGAATGCTTCTGGTCAAGAGCAATCGAATGCTGTTTGGGATGCAATAACGTATTGGGGTAGAGAAGACAATGTACAAATTCTCTGTAGCGACACAACTGCCTCAAACATTGGCTGTTTTAAGTGGGCATGTGTCTTACTTGAACAAATATTGGTCAGAGAGTTGTTTTTTTCCCGTGCCGTCATCATACTCGTATGTTTAACTTTTTTTACGATGTGTATTTGAATGCAAAGTATATAATGTAATAAACAGTCCTGACATACCACTTTTTAAAAATTTGAGGAAGAGCTGGAAAAGTGTCAATGCAAATAATTTTCAAAGTGGCATAAAGAATGTGGAAGTATTTTTCAATGAGTCGGAAATTAAGGAAGTGTTAAACTTCTATGAAAGTAAATAAAATAAACCAATACTGAGAGGCGATTGCCGCAAACTCAAAGAGCTCTTAGTAATTTTTTGGGAGGAGACTGCAAAAAAACTAAAATTATCTTCATTTCCGAGAAAACAATAGATGACTTCGTGTCAACTAAGAGCAGAGATCTGTTCTCTCGCTTGAAGATGGATACTAGTTTTATTCAAGAAAATCCTTCAACATGGAGCAACACTTCATATTAACAAGGTAAAATGATAATTAACGAGTTAAAAGCTGTTAATGACTGTTGAATGACGTGTTAAATTAATGCAAGATTTTCATGGACTATTGACAGTCGATGAGGAGCAAAAGCAAGTTGTGTTGCGTCGTGTTCAAGAACATCGTAGACCATACCCAGATTTTAAGAAAGAAACACTGAAAAGAAAGTATCCACAAGAATACATTAAAACCATAGTGCACTCTAAAGAGCAAAAATGTATTGAATTAAAAAATAGTTAGATATTATCCATTCATCAATAGTTTTTACACTGACTTAGAACTAATAAATTTATAATTCCTAACATTCAAATTTGGCGCTCAAGTCGGCACGGGTTAACGTCATCTTATTGAGATAAAATTTTGTTTTTGAGTAAATCAAACCAAATGGAAAATATTTAGGGGGTGAGAGCAAAAAAAATCGCAAATTTTTTTTTTGACCAAATAAGGGACACCCTAATGTATATGATATATCTCCAGAATATAAATAGGTCACTAACATTTCGATCGCTTCCTCTTCAGATAACCTGATGTGCAGGCGAGGTTTAGAGAAAATACACTAAATTAATTATTTTTAAATGGTTCCAGGCACAACTCGAGTGTCAACGTGTAAAATTTGTTTGTTTAAGTCACTCACTGTTCCTCTCTCCATATTGTATTTTTGTCCCTTAATAATCCAAACATTTCAGCTATCTTTTCAAATGTATTTTTGATAAAAATATCAACATCTAAATTTAACTAATTGCTGATATATTTTAACGACATATAAGTTTAATAAAAAATGCGAATCCTGCATTCATTAAATTATTTGAATAAAGGATACAAAGTACTCTCAGTAGGGCGAATTACCTCAACCAAAAAAAGAACTAAATGAACGAATTAACGACGCGTATCAAAGTATTCTAAATACTAGTGATTGAGTAAGGGGTAACATGGAATTAACCACCTTTGTGGCCTAGTTGGTAAGACGCCTGTTTTCCGACTCGGAGGTTCCAGGTTTGATTCCCAATCTGGAAAGCCGATTAAAAAAATTGTTTCCAGTCTGGTTTCCAGTCCCAAAATAAATCAATACAAATTCTTATTGGTCTACATTTTATATTACGAAGTAAAGAATATGCATTCTATTACGCTATCATCCTGTTGGGTAGGCAGAAAGAAGAAAGCGACAGAAAATCATATCTTGTTACACATCCTTCGCCTCTTCTAGATCCATATAACACGTCGATCAATTCCGGGACTAACCGACAGATGGCGCCTCTAATAACAAATCCATACCATTCTCAGTTAGTACCAGCCTTTAGATCTTCATGAATGATATAGTTTAAGCGGTCCTCATCGAAGTTCACTAGTCGTCCGGAACGCTCCATGACTTTCAGGCTGAAATTACCATCATTGAAACGCAAAAACCATCTACGAGCTGTCCTTTCATTCATAGCATCTTCACCGTACACTTCGCAAATATCGCAAGCAGCTTTGGCAGCTATATTCCCTCGATTGAACACGAACAGAAGGAGGTGTCGAAAATGCACACTTTTGTCTGCTTGACATTCCATTTTGAAGGCTTGTAATCAAATAAAATAATATATGTAACGTAAAAGCAAACACAATGTCTTGTAGAGCAGAAAATTTTCTTTCGAATGATGTATAACCTTTATCATTTTGTTTTACTTTTGGTGCTCATTTTGAAATTGGAATAAAACGGACACAACTTATGTTAATATCCAATAGGAGATTGAAAATCCATGATAATCAAAATACAATTGATCTGGTCGTTACAAAATAAATACTTCGTATCTAAAAACAATGTTTTATGTTGACTTTTTAACTTTTGTTACAGGTGAGTGCGCAGCTACTTCATATGATTTGTTATCTTCTCCTCTGACAGTATTATTGGTAAGAAATGTTTATTAACGAATAAACTTCAAGAGCATTTATTTTATTTTAGAGTATGCATTTTCTGTTTTTTTCTTCTTATTCTACATGTGCAAGGGTGTGGGCTGAAAAACATCTAGTGTCCCCGTGGCTGGGTTCGCCCTATATTGGTGGGGTGTATCTTGTTATTAGATGAGCCCATACCTTTTGATAGCGTCTGTCTTAAGTGTGTTTTCTGTAAATTATGTGTTTTTTGAAGTGTATTTAAATATACATATTATGTACATGTTGTGTTGCTATCAATACACCTATATTTATTTATTATTAAGAGTAAATTGACCGCAGCGTTTTTTCAGCACTTCTTTTTTCATCAATACATAGATTTTTCCCAATTAAAAAATGCTTATGATTTTGGAAGACATGAATTTTGTGTTAGAATATTTCAGTGGCGTTATGGCATAAGTTGATATGTCCGTTTTACCTTAGTTTACAGGAGAATCAATATCAACTTTGATAAGCTGTTAAAATCAGTACAAATAAGCATTTTTTAAGTTTTTCCAAAACATATATATATTGTTAGGATAATGACTGACACACCAAGTTTTGCCACAACACGCTGAGAAATATTTTCTATAAATTGGGAGAATAAACACAAAATGACAAAAAAAACGGACATATCAACTTCTGCCGTAACGCCGCAGATTTGATAATCTTAAAATAAAATTGTTTTTAATATGTGGTTTAAAAATTCTGAGAAGTAATTTTCGATATCAAACGCTAATGTTTTTTGAAAATTCCCTTTAAGTTATTACTTCATCGTTAAAAGACTCAATTATAACTTTTCATGTTACGATTCTTGAAACTTGTTATGATATGAATATTTCGCTGAATTAATTAAATATATTTTGTATAACTCTTTTCTACCTTTTGTATTGAATAGATTGTACCCTTCAAGCAAATATTATTAATTCAAATATGTTTTGAAGCTTTCGCGTTTCTTCGTATAAGTTGTATAAGGTCTTCCGGAGTGTTGAACCGCCTTGTTTGGTTTATGGTGCCGAAGTTTCAAAAAACGTTGCAGTTTTCAAAACATTGGCATAATAAGTCAAAACCACGCAATACATACTATATATACTTACATATCATCCCGCCAAACATTTCTATCCAATACAATATTTTAAATCTTAGACTTACTCTAAGTACCACATAAAACCCAACTGTCTTCATTGCACCACGCCTTCCAGAAGACAAATTGAATAATCTTCTTTAATATGGTACCCTTCAGAATATATTATGTATAAATAAGTTATTTAAATCATTTGAAGAGCGTATCTGGGAGACAGAATTAACTTACATACTATCAAGTCATGCCCCTTGCGGAGTAGACAAAGAAAACAGATCTCGAAACTTTTGTATCCAAAACAATAATTTAAATTTTAAACTTATCCTAGGTATAACGAAAAGCCCAACTGTCTTCATTGTACCAAACCTTCTTAAAAACACATTCAATAATCTTCTTTCCTATGGTACCCTTCACAATTTATTTTAATTAGTGACTTGAATAATTTGAAGAGCGGTCCGCTAGGCAGAATTTACTTAGATACATATTATCACTTGATTAAAATTGGTTTAATTATTAACCAAATATATACAGTCATTTTCGTACGTACCATCGCGCTGTATCTAGGCCGAGAGGACAAAGTGCCAGACTTTCTATCGACATACGTACACATTCTTCACCTCTTCCGCATTTATACATCTTCACATACAACTTCGATTTCTCTGACTTTCTACATTTACTTTATTCAAAATATCATTCATTTGATCAAACCATACTTTCCTTGGTCTTCCGCTATCACGCTTTCCACTCACATTTTCACTATCCATTTTTCATGTTAGTCTTCTTTCACTTATTCTTTTCTATACGCCCGAACCATTTCAAAGTACTATTTATACAGGCTGGCCACTGAAAGACTGAACCGTTCACCGAAAAATTCTCGCAGGAGGTCCATTGTCGCCTCGGCAGTTTGCGCAGTAGCTCCATCCTGTTGAAACTATACCTCCTAATTATATTCAATCGTTAAACGTAAAATTCTTCCAAGCATTGTTCTACATAGGCCCCGTTGATTCTTTCTGGCTGGCCTTCCTCATTTTCAAAGAAATAGGGGCCGATAACTCTTTCAGCCATAACACCGCACCGAACAGTGCATTTTAGGGGATGCAATTGATGCTGATGTAATTTTCTGGAATTCTCAGTACCCAAAAAATTTGCAGTTTTGTTTGTTGGTGTTAAATGAAAATGGGCCCAATCACTCATTATCAAGTTGTTCAAAAAGTTTGTGGACAACTTGAAACTTTTACTGGAATAGAAAAACCCAATGAATTTTACTCGTTGCTGGACATTATGTGTAACCATTTCAATTTTCAAAGAATGAAAACAAATAACCTGTATAGAAAATAACCTGTATAGAAACTAAAAAAATAAAATTGAAAATGAACAAGCTATGACTATTTTAAACCCTTCAGTCTTTTAGTTGCCACCCTATGTCACCTAACACATCAGTTTAAAGTTCACATTCATCCTTAAACACTGCAGTATGTTATTTCGTATTCTGTCAAACATTGTCACCCCATATATTACTTTCAGTTAATGCATTTCTTCAGCATTTTTTCCATTTTCACATTTCACTACCATACATCGAAGTTAATGTGAACTATCCTCTTAGCAGATTTTAATTTAATCCGGTTTGAGTTTATACGTTGTATAGCCTCATTGGTTTTGTATCCTATCGCTATACACCGTTTGGTATATCTTTTAACTCTTCCATTACATGAGAAAATACTACACAAATAGCAGAATTCCTCAACATTTTTACTGTTCACCCATGTTTCAATATTTTTACTGTTCACCCATGTTTCAATATTTTTATTGTTCACCTGTCAGACATACGTGTATATTCAGAATGAAATGAAACCATTTTTTTTATACGAAAATTGTAACAAAACTGTTTTATTTCTAACAAACACTGTTTATTCCACTTTTTTTATGACGGTATAACCCTACCGGTTTCAAGGCTTTCACCTCATCTTCAGGGGAGCGTAAACAAGACTCTTACGCTCCCCTGAAGATGAGGTGAAAGCCTTGAAACCGGTAGGGTTATACCGTCATAAAAAAAGTGGAATAAACAGTGTTTGTTAAAAATAAATTACAATGTCTTTAAACCTCCACAACGTTAATGCCTTAACTATAAACAACATGTTTTATTTCTTTACAACTTATATGAAATAATACCAAAAACTATTTTAAATACTGAAAAAAAAAAGGTTTTTTCTTAAAATTTATTACTTGGCCAGTATAAAAGTTTGATATTTTAGTTCTCACAGAAAAGAGAAATCAACCTTAAAACATATTTTTGTTTAATTTTATCGGTAATTGAAATGAGAATACCTTAACCCACTGTGTCCAAAAACTATCAGAAAAGTGAAATATGTTTTTCATTTTTAAATTCCATTTAATAACATTTGACCCAAACTCATAAATCTAATAATAACATCTTTAAATATGAACAGTGTGAAAAAGGTTCAGTTGGCATATATTAAAAATATTATTCCAACTGTAAAGATTTTATTTGCATACCTACACATAAAAAAATTCTTACTATAGATATAGTATTTACGAGTATACAAATTATATTATATGAATATAATTAGTATAATAAGAAATTATCATTCTTATTACATGGATATTTTTTGCACGTACACTTATTTTCGGTCTTCTTGAGATGTCTTGTTAGGCGCGTAACACGTCATACCTAGATATTGTTTTGTTCTTTATGTCATACACAGTAAGTTAAACTTAATCCTGTATTTTTTATTGGAGCTGTATACAGTCTCTAAATAGAACCAACCAAAGAAGTTAGGGATGGCAAATTGAATCATAAACCCAACTCGCTCTTCGTTGAACCAGATTTCTGTTAACAAGCGAGCAAATATGAATTAGGGAATCGTGCTCAAATAGATGCGCTCAGATTGATATCTATAGAAAATTGTTTATGAGATAAGGAATGTTTAAGGCAAGAAGAGAATAAACCAGCCTCGGGGGATTGTTGGACGTACAATGGAGAACGTTTCCTGACTACAAAATTGCAGTTTTTTTTTCCAAGTCTTCTTTACCTCATTAATCTATAATATTTATAAGTTTTTTTTTTGCATTTGTGTTTGATAAATGAGTGTACTGTGATATTTATAAATGTTTATTAAACAAGCCACATTAAAAGCTGCCGTGGCTTAGTGGGTAAATAAGTTGCTATTCAATCCTGAGGTTGTGGGTTTAACTTTACAAGTACAATAAAGTTAACTGTCTGAAGTTAACAATTTTACCTTATTGACTGGTTGTTTCGACTGAACAGGCATATTTTTAAGGAAAAATATAGAAAAATCGAAAATTTTTAATTTCTTTTAAAGACTGAGTGGAATCTCGGAATAATTTCAAACATCAACCACTGTTTTTAAATAATTTGACACATCGAAACCAATTTTTAATTAAAATTACATATTTTACAAAATAATTCAATTTTGTTATACTATACAATCAAATTAGTGTGTAAACAATAATTAAATACACAGTATATTTTAAATATTCTTATAACCTGTTTATGAATCTTTAGGCGCTTTCATTGGGTGGGCGTTGCTAGGCAACCGACTAGAATTGACTATGCTGCTAGGCAAACGACTAAAATTGACTATGCCACTAGGCAAACGACAAGAATTGAATATGCCGCTAGGCAAACGACAAGAATTGACTATGCCACTGGACAAACGACTAGAATTGAGAATGAACAAACGCGGCTCTGACGATATCTGATAAATCTATTGGGGCTGCTCTCAAAACCTCGAGGCAGTTTTTAAAATATGTAGCCATTGTTAAGTATCTTATATCTTGGTAATTGAGAAAATTTTATCAAAAAGTCTACATAATTTGTATTAAATGAAGGTTGCTTTAGCTAAAAACGTTTGTTTCTAGGCCCGCTATTTTGTGGAGTGAGAATATGTGGGGTCTGTCTTTACGCCCTTCTCTCTATAAAAAAGGGTTGTCATTAAGACGTTTTGGAAAGTTAATTCTGGTTAATTGTGTATAAAGGGGCAGGTTTAGAGCTCGCTTTGTAATGCTAACCCTCGCTCTCGTATGATAAATAAATCCCTAATTTGGACATAATGACTATCAAGCTACCTTCATGTGAGCAAATGTGGAAGGGTTACCACGTTTTAGGTGTGTTTTCACGTCCCATACTAAAATGAATTCTTTTGAAAATAAATTGTTAATTTTAGTAAAAAGAATATTGAAGTGACAATTTATATAAAGATATTCAGAGAGTACACTGTCCTTAAAGAGTACTGGTACTCGGGATTCAAACTTCTATTTTTGACATATTACAAAATAAATAGAATTAAGTCGACTGTAAGGATAAGACTATGGCCGTTAAATTAGGAATTTCTTTGTATCTGCGTTTAGAAAAAAACGTATTTCGTAAGTAAACTCCAGAAAACTTAACAAGGAACGACGAACTAAAAAAAAACCACTGTAGATCTGCCGATATGTGTTTAGTAACACAACAGACTAGGGCTCAGAAGGTTCTGAGACGTATGCCATGCAAGAAAAAATCATAAATGTCATAATATTGATATGATACGAAAGACTATCCCTCATGATTGACTGTGATTGTAAGCTATCTTGTAAATTGAAGATGCCTGCGCGTGTATTGGTTTATGGTGTTCAAGCTGTTGCATTTTAAGCACACACGATTGACTGACCAAACCCAAAGTTCCGACGGCAAGGAGATCAACGCTCCAATACAACCAGAAAGTTTAATCTGCTGCCACCAATCTTTGGCCAGAGTTTTAATTATACCTATTTGTATGCTATTTTTTAAAAACGATGGAAGGCTTTATGGTTCGCAGCATTTAAAGTACATAAAAATCTAAATTATTATGTAAAAAAGGTCTATGAGTAAAACAAGCCATGAATTGAATCCGACCGGAATTGAACCGGTGACACCCACTTCCTTAGCATGAATACTAATCGACACACTTCATTATCTCAATATATATTATCGTACTTGTATTTCATAACATATATTATTTTTTCTTCTTGACACAAAAAAAGCTTACACACATGAAAACAAATTCATAACAATATGAATTTAAGCATTAATTAAGAACGAAACATTCATTATTTCATAAAATGTAATAAAATGATTAAACTCTTTACGAACATTAATAAATATTATACTTATAAACATGAACAATTCAAAATCTTAAAAGGTATATAATTTAAAATAACAAAATAATGATTTTTTTTCTGTTTATATGACATACTTGCATTTAAATTTGTTATTTCCTTTATATATTCTTTTGTTTTCTACATAAGTGTTTTTTCCGTTTTGTTAATGTGTTAACTTTTGATGTTTTTTTTTTCATTTCGGTTGCTATTTTTTGTTGTCATACTTTGTGTTTTATTGCTATTTTCATTTGAGTTTTGTACTTTTTGTTTTGTTTTTGTAAAGCTTTTATTTGTTTTTATTTTTTTGAAAATGCCACGGTCGTCAAAATTTCATAAATAAATTATTATAACTTTATAGTATTTATCTGGCGGGATTATAGGACAGAGAGAGTTGGGAAAGACAATTATAAAAAAAACTTCCTTAAAACGATGCAGAAATTAATCTAACAAAATCATTAAAAATTTAATACAAAAAATCTTCTTATTTTAAATTAATTTGTGTCATTTGTCTTCAATTAACATTCTTTTTGTATGTGTTTTCATATAATGACATTCCCATAGTATCCTTGTTGTTAGACAGGTCAGCAAACATGTCACGGGACCGTGGGGACAAAATGGAAGTCGTGAAATAAGTGGACGCCCTCGATCCTGTCCTTTTTAAATGGGTCACCATAGTCAAGGGAGATGACAGCAATATCAGAACCACGTGTTATATACCAGACGCCCTTCTATTTGAAGAACATCCAGTGACACATTTTGAAGCAAAATAAGAAGAATGATTTGAACTATTCTCTCTTGTCAGCGTCTAAGAAAGTGGTTCGAATCCTGAAACATTCACTTACGGGCTGAATTCAGTTGTGATTTTTTCCATAGCTTAAATGCCGCTTATCATATTTTTATACCGCTATTAAGCAACACAAAAATAGGGCTACATAAAACTCTGCCTAACGAAACATGACGCCATTGTCAGCTATATTCTAGATAAAAGACGCTTGTAAGTGTATTGGTTTATATTGTGCAAGTTGTTGTACTTCAGCGAGTATATATGGTAGTCTGGATAAATCAACCCAAAATTTCAATATAGAGAAGATTTAACTTTTAAGACAATTGGCAGGCTTAATATGCTGCAGGTTTTCACTAGGAAGAGTTTTATACATCGCTATTTATTTGATATAATTATTTATGATACGCTGCACATGAGCTACAGAAAAGTCATGTCAGAGAAATCGTGGAAGTTGTATTAAAAAGTATTAAATGGACGTAGGAGAGACCAAGAATGTATATCAAGATATAAAAGTCTAGCGTTTTGTCCTCTTTGCCTACCCTGACATGAAAATGACGTTATAATATGTATGTAAATACATTCAAAAGTTAAGAAATCTAAATTAAAAAATTAAGTCTATATTAGGTTGTCTCTTGATATAAATAATGAAAAAAATTAACGAGTTCTCTAATAGAAATATTTTGAATGGTGGCTGAAAAAGTAATGCTTATCAATAAGACCCGACTCAACAGATTAACAAAAAAGAGTGGGTATAGTCCGAAGTTGCTTTTTCAAAAATCAGGATATCTTCTGCAAGAAGGATTTTAATCTCGCCTTACCTATGTAAATTCTGAGTGGCCAAATCTCTATGATATTGAGCCATGGAAGCAAACTAAAAGCTTTTGATATGTACTGCTATCGAAGAATACTTTGTCTCATTATTCTACTAATGATATGTAGTGCTATCGAAGAATACTTAGTCTCATTATTATACTAATTATATGTAGTACTATCGAAGAACACTTAGTCTCATTATTCTACTAATGATATGTAGTGCTACCGAAGAAAACTTCGTCTCATTATTCTACTAATGATATGTAGTGCTATCGAAGAATGCTTAGTCTCATTATTATACTAATTATATGTAGTACTATCGAAGAATACTTAGTCTCATTATTCTACTAAATACTCCACTATGGCATCTTGAAACGGGTTGATAAATATGGAGAAGCATTATTCATCATCAAAAGGAGAAAGTAAGAGTTCTTTGGAAATTTGGTGTGTAGAAAATGAGAGATCCTTCATCTGATATTGCAGAAGTAAGAGATCCTTCATCTGATATTGCAGAAGTAAATTCAGGGCTGAAGACGGCTGAAGAACTAACGGCAGTGGTTTCACTGCGGTACTTTATATTTGTCCAGAGTTGCTACCTCAAATGTCATAAGAGCCATTATGATCATCCACCTCAAAAGAGAAGAGGGACTTCAGAACATGAGAAGTTAGGAAATGCTTTTATTTTCAAATTATTGTGTAATTAGAACATACGTAATTTATATAAAGCAATACTCACGAGGAGTTTATTTTAGTAAAGTTACATTCAATTAGTTACGTTTTTATGACTTATTTAGAAAGTACATTTGATGTAAGTTCGTTACTGAGAAAAACGTCTTAAAAAGAAATTATTCATCTTAATATCATATCATAGTAATAATATTTGAGCGTGTTGCAATTTATTACATGTCTTTAGACCGCAAATTAGGACGTTTGAAAAACGCTAATCTAACACAATAATTATTTTTTATCAAATTTCTGCTCACACGTAGTGACGTTTGGTTGCCTCAGATTACAGTGAACATGTCGTAGCGTAGCTAGCAGAAAATTCGTGTGAGCGTGCGGTTTAAATGTGTCGTTAAATAGAAATAAATCCACTTTTATGCTGGTTCGAGTCCACAGTCATAGCAGCTTTGGCCTGAAAAACTTTACGAGCCTCGACGTGTAAAAACTGGTAGTCCATTAACCTCGGTAATGGCGTCTGGTTCCTCAGTTTCCTTGACGTCAATCCGATTTCGCGTTTCCTTCCTCTTCCAGAAATGATCAAACTTCAATGTCTCGACTTTTATATCTAGCCAAGATTTCTCATCTGGTGTTAGAAGTCTTCATAAAATGCTGTAAAAACCAAATAGACGTTTCGTTTGCTTTAGATTTTTAAAAAGTCAAGAATAAACTTAGGTTGATATTTTTATGTCAAGGAACAAGAACTTTTTAAATAAGCCTTTTGTTATTTTATCAAAGAAAGTTTAATAAATATGATAGTAATGTGCTTTACATTACTTTTATATGTGCTATATATTGTCTAAAATGCACTTCAATTATTTATTTTACACATAACAAGAAATATGCATCAATTGCGAAAAAACAACGAGTTATTTAATTTAAAAACACAATTTTAATGGATCTGGGTTTGTTGTCCTTCATTTATCGTGTCCCCTGTAAACTAGGCTTTTGTCTGTATTTCTCTGAGGGCACATATAATGAAATAATAAATCGATACTGCTTTCCGATTTTTGATTATATAGAACCCCGTTGCACATTCTCATCAACCTGACAAACAGTGACACTCAATTACATATGTATGGTATACTTTACGCGAATCAAACTTCTCACACTTCATCACTCCAAACAGGCCAAAACGTTCATCCCACAATATACCGCACATAATCATAAAAAAATAACAAAAAAATACCCCACTCAAGAGCTCACACAAACCTTTGCCGTGAATGTGATGGAATACAAGTAGCCTGAACGAGCGGACTTGTTTTTTGCTAAATAATTTGTGTAAAAATTGTTATCTAGTTATAAGTAGTATGTAGGTGTTAATTATTTCTAAGAAATCATATATTAAGATTGAAAAAAATAAAATAAAATGATATGTAGGAAAATAAGGTAAAGTAAATGCATAAATTATAACATATAATTAAGATAAGTTAAGTAATAAATTTGTATATAGTTATAGCCTTGACAAATGTTTGTACAATAATTTACTTTGTTTAATAAAAAAAAAAAAAACCTTTGCTAGAAGTCACTCCTGTTGCAAGTATTCAAACTCCCGTCACAATAACAACTACGCTCCAATCAACTACTTCATTTTTTTTTCTCTTTTTGCCTTTATTGAATTAGGCACCCCATTGTATATCATGGAAGCTAAAAAGACATATTGCCTTTTGGCAAAATATGTTTTAACTCTAGAGATGGTGAACATTTGATCAGTTGTGGTGCGTGTCACGTGTCTCTGCTGAATCTGTATTTTCCCTTTCACTCGATGATAGTGCCAGATAATGGATTTTAGGTGTTAATTGACTATGTTCAGGATCTGATACACCCTGAAAAGCTCCACTTTGAGATACCAGATACGAAGTTTATTTACTATTTTTACAATCAATTTTTGAGAAACTTGCAGAAACATATGTGTTTTTGTGTTAAGGTGCATGTACTTTAGCAATGCAGTTTTTAAACTATTTTTCTGCACTTATTATCTTACGATTCTGATGTTGATTTTTGCTTTATTTAACATACTCGTATATGCATCGACAAAAAAATATCATACAGTCAACATCATCGAGAAATTAGTGTCGTTATGAACTACAAGCCATCATCACCAAATATCACGAGTATTCGATACAAATATTTCGTTGTTAAGATAACTTTCCCGATAAAATTGATGATATTTTTTCTGCAAACAAATAAAATTCTCCCAGCATATTAAGAAGTCATTTACAGATAGTCTGAAAAAATTTAAAATTTTTTAGAGGAAAATTAAAAACGTTTATATATATAATAATTGATTAAAGGTGGTTCACTGATCCTAAACGGTATTAAAAAATACACTTTCATCACCATCTGATATGTTTTTTCACAAAATATGTGCCTTATGTCAAAATTTTTGCTTGTAAAAATATGAGATACGAATTGTTAATTTATAGCTATCATTTTCTGTCTCTTTCAATCGTATTTTAGATAAAAAAAAACTGTACTAAGCTCTCCTGAGAGTTTTAAAACTTAGAGTTTTATAAACAGAGTTTTTCCGTCCAAATTAAAGGCTTTCATCAAATGCAGAGAAAGAAAAGACACTGTCTAACAGGAAGCCAACTTTATAAAAGTCATATAAAATTAAGTCTTACGTATGCGTGTGACTTGGGAGAAGAAAACCATGACAACGTTTTTTTAGTGTCCTATACAAACACGCCTCCTATGATATTTACAAAATTATAAGTCTCCTAGCCATTCACCACGTTTTACTTAATTGTACTTAACAAATAACTTATTTACAACCATGCATCAAAATTTATCCATCAAAAAGTCCTTAAATATTAAGTACTACAGTAGTTTTACCAATATTCTCACACTCCCTTTTTACTCCACTCACATAACTTTTTATTATAATTTAAGCAAACCATCTGTTTTAAATTATAAACCTTACTAACAAATAATAATAAAAAGAGTGTAGGTGAATTTAAATAAATTATATTGCGAAATTAAAATCCATGAAGAACCCTTTTAATTTATTTCATAGCGCTTTCCATTACTTGCCGGGGTTTTTTTTGTACTTACGCTGAAAGCACATGTTTAAAATATAATTGTATATTTATTCATGAAAATACACAATCATAACTCAGAAAAATATATTTTCTCCAGAAGCAATCCTATGAAATACAAAACCCCAATAAGAAATGTCGGTTGTCCTTTCGAAAAGTTCAGCTCGTTCTTTATAAGATACGCAATAATACAATGTGGAAATAGCTTTATATTATATTATATAAAATATATACGATGTATACAAACAACCTCCTTGAGCATTGAATAAATAGGTTAACAACGAGGGGCTCGTTAAGCTTCGATAAGTAAATAAATTATAATGTCCCTCCTTACACGCGGTTAATCAATACTTGATTGAATTTAGAGCGAGGATATTTAATAAATATTAGAAAATATGGCCGAACTAAGATAAGGAGTGAGAATATTTAGAAAATATAATAAAATATGCTACGAGTATATCTAGGTTTAGGAGGAAAGATACGTGGGAAATGTCATAATATAAGGTGGAACTTAGTTTAAGTGCAGAGATATCTCATAAATATAGGAAAATAAGATTCAACTGTGTTTAAAAGCAAGGATATCTAAGAAATATATGGAAAGAAAGTACAACTAGGCTTAGGAGCAAAGATGAATGTAATAAAATATCCTACATCTAGGTTTTAGAGCAAGAATATCAGATAATGAGGTACAAACTAAATTTTAGAACAGGGATATCTAGGAAATATCAGAAGATAAGATAAAACTAAGTTTAAAAACAATGATATCTTGAGATATTAGAAAGTGAAGTGCAACTTAGTTTAAGAACAATGATATTCGGGAAATATCAGAAAATAAGGAACAACTATGTGAAAAAACATGGAAATCTGGGAAATATAAGAAAATAAGGTACAACTTTATCGCAAGATCTGGTATACCACAAGGATCCAAATAAGGTCTCCTACTATTCCTCATATTAATAGACGACATTCAAAATTCCATGTCACTCGACACATTTATTGTTTGCTGACGACTTGAAAATTTTCAAAAAGATCAATTCACCTCACAACTGTGTACAGTTAGAACAGGACCTAGACTCCCTAGTCTCCTGGAGTGAGCAAAATCATCTTTTGTTCAACATTAATAAATGTGTCTGTATCTTATGTATAGTCGATCGTTTTCACCGATTCACCATCAGTATACTATACAGGGAGTGGCACTAAACAGAGTTTCTGAATTGAAGGATTTGGGCGTAACCTTCGATGTCGGACTCACGTTCGTTAACCATGTCTCACGTTTGATATCGGACTGTTACAAACTACTCGGTTTTATAATGAGAATATCAAGAGAATTTAATAGCACCGCTATCCTCCGAAACTTATATAATTATCTTATTAGAACCAAATTAGAATATGCATCTACGGTTTGGGCTCCTCATCGATTCTAGAAGCACTAAATTTATATGTACATAATAAATATAGTCGTGCAAGGAATCACCCTCTGTTCTACATATCCACTTCCAGGACGAATATCATGGCTAAACACTCAGTCACGCGTGGTATAGAGATATTGAACCAACTGAATGACACGGTTGATATATTCTCGGTACCGTCTAGCAGTATGAGAAGAATCCTGGCTGATATTATTCCTAACGAATAAGCTAACGCTAGAAGCAGACCCTCTTTGTGTAACAGGAGAAATCCGTGCAAAGTGGATAAAAAAAAAAATAAAAAAAAAAACTTAATTTAAGAACAAAGATATCTAGGAAATAAATTAAAATTACGCACAAATTTGTTTTAGATAGAGGATACCTAAAAAGATAGGAAATAAGGTACAACTAGGTTTTAGCAAAAGATAGGAAATAAGGTACAACTAGGTTTTAGCAAAAGATAGGAAATAAGGTACAACTAGGTTTTAGCAAAAGATAGGAAATAAGGTACAACTAGGTTTTAGCAAAAGATAGGAAATAAGGTACAACTAGGTTTTAGCAAAAGATAGGAAATAAGGTACAACTAGGTTTTAGCAAAAGATAGTAAATAAGGTACAACTAGGTTTTAGCAAAAGATAGGAAATAAGGTACAACTAGGTTTTAGCAAAAGATAGGAAATAAGGTACAACTAGGTTTTAGCAAAAGACGGGCTAGATATTATTATAATAAACATTTTGATATTTTTTCTCAAAAATCAATGAAATAGTTTGAATTGTTATGTTGCAATTTAGCTATGTGTATCAAAAATTAGCTGGCTAGTTGTCATGTGGCAAACTCTTCCAACCAACTAGAAAAGTGTTAAATAAGCTTGAATTAAAAACTACACGGAATTTTTTTTTTTAAATCTGAGTTCAAACGGGAATCAAAACTATAAATCCCGAGTTGGAACTCAGGGTTTATTATGCTTATTTTTGTAGGTTTCTTTTTAATTTATGGCTTATGAAACATTTCACCTTACTGCTTACTAATTGAAATTAAAAAACATATTATTGAAATTATTTTTTTTCTTTATTTATTTATACTTTTTATTTTTTACAAATTAATAAACAAAATGTTCCCATGCCTAACTATGTACTCGTATGATTACATAAAATGATACAAACGTTTGTTTATATTTAAGGCATTAACGTTGTGGAGGTTTAAAGACATTGTCATTTATTTTTATCCAACACTGTTTATTCTTTGTAATTTATTTTTATCAAACACTGTTTATTCTACTTTTTTGTAACGGTATAACCCTACCGGTTTCAAGAATTTCACCTCATCTTCAGGGATGGATACTAATTTGTAAACACAGACTGACGATACTGATTTGTAAACACAAAATAGCAGTCATTTATCTATAAAATAAAAGAAAAAGGAACTGCACATGAAACATTTCTCCATTGCATGTTTTCGATTAAATTTAATTGACCATCTCGTGTTGAAATTATCTCTTACTTAATCTGGTTTGAATTCTATCTGGTAATTTTAAATTTCTGTTTTATATTAACTGTATATTATAATATATCTAATGACTTTAAGTAATGCATTAACTAACTTAATGGATTGTTAAGTTTTTGAAGCTCGATCCCTTGAAACTTTTTAAAATTAGTTTTATTATATTGACTCGTATAATTCCATAGTGACTTTAATTTGGTAGCACAACTCGGTGAATTATTTGCTTATTTAAAATTAGTTTTATTATATTGACTCGTATAATTGTATAGTGACTTTAATTTGGTAGCACAACTCGGTGAATTATTTGCTTATTTAAAATTAGTTTTATTATATTGACTCGTATAATTCCATAGTGACTTTAATTTGGTAGCACAACTTGGTGAATTATTTGCTTATTTAAAATTAGTTTTATTATATTGACTCGTATAATTCCATAGTGACTTTAATTTGGTAGCACAACTCGGTGAATTATTTGCTTATTTAATATTAGTTTTATTATATTGATTCGTATAATTCCATAGTGACTTTAATTTGGTAGCACAACTCGGTGAATTATTTGCTTATTTAAAATTAGTTTTATTATATTGATTCGTATAATTCCATAGTGACTTTAATTTGGTAGCACAACTCGGTGAATTATTTGCTTATTTAATATTAGTTTTATTATATTGATTCGTATAATTCCATAGTGACTTAAATTTGGTAGCACAACTCGGTGAATTATTTGCTTATTTAAAAAATATAACTTAGGAACAAATTACACGAAACATCTCTTACCGAAATTCATCCCAATACACGGTATTTTTCTCAATCTTCAATTTCTTCCTTTTGTTTTATAAATATTTGCTATGAAATAAATGATATACGATAAAAATATTTTATTCGATTGACAAATTATCGATTGTTTAAATATTGTAACGTACGCCGATTCCGAGGTCTATGGTATATGCCTATATACTCCAGGACACGAGGTCAGACCTATAAAGGAGCACATTTGTCGGCCAAAGTGCGGATATTATCCAGGTACGAATGTACGAGAACATTATATTTACATTTGCCTCGCTGGATGGTGAATACGCACACTTAAAGGGAAATGCGCACATTTGCTTATTTCGCATTTGTACCGTAATATACGCCAACATGATCATATGTTTTCCGACACGAGGGTGACCATCTTTTATTATATTTGGCTAACTTCTCTAACAGTTCATTTATTTCTCGTTTATTGGATTCAAACATCAGGTCTACTCTGTAAACTACACTATATAAATTGTTCATCAACTATTATTATTAAATAACCAATTTAACTATTATTTGGAACCTTATACAACGAAAAGTTCACCACGTGAAAGATAATTTTCAATCGAAAAGACGTTTTCATATATTGACGTTTAATAAATTACCTCTCTTTAAGAACGGTTTAACTCGGGACCTGAACCTACTATACTAGAGAAAATGTAGCATGGTCATTGTGACAGTTCACAAATTTGCCCCAATACAACCTTGTAACGATTTATTTTATCAACTTTAATATAAGCCTCGATTCTAATAAGTAGCAAGTTATGTTATTTAGGTAAATACATTACATAAAACTAACAATAATGACAAATTAATACATCTTGTTACAAATCAGCATAAATGTGGCAGTTTTTTAAAATCAAATAATATTTGGTGACGTTTGTCAAAAATCACTATGTTAGTCTGCATTGCCTAGAGATGGGGTATACGATAGTTGGATTTTTGATTTTTTATACCTAAAATGAAATGTTCGTAATTAGTATTAATTCATAGTGGATCTTGATCTATTTAAAGATAGATAAAAATCATACAATACATAAGAAATTCAGTATAATGAAAATTAGGAATTAAAACGTCAGTTTAGAGAAAAACAATTTTTCGATTTATAAAAAAAACGCACCGATTTGTAAATGGTGAAGCGAACGCCACACCATCGGATGATGAGAAAGGGAATTGATACTCACAGGTGTTGAAGACGGGAGTCGGATGTATGGGCTGATCTCTGCTGATGTTCCAGGACTCTTGGAGCTTCGTTCGGGCTGAAGAGGTCGGTCACGGTGGTTGAAAACTTATTGTCACTGGTAGTAGAGTATTGCTTGCTATTGGTCCTCTTGAGGTATTCTGGTGTCATCCGAATGACAGTCTGTGCCCAACTGGCCCGTCGACGGGAATTTGTTCGTCGCGCCAAAATCGTTACAACTCGCAACAATACCATATTTTAGAACTTGTGAGAACACCACTAAATCGCGCGACAGGGCCGGCAGCGATAACAGAGCGGCCCAATATCGGAACGATATTTCGCGTCACGCTTTGGCGTGAAGATATTGATATAGATGAAAAGGAAACAGACAATTAATGACATGAAACAGTTGGACCTTTTCTCTGTCGACCCTAATAATGACAATTATAGGACGATTTATAAAGCGCTGTTTACATACGTTAGCAGACTCTCCTCAAGGGCGCTCTAGCTCGCGACTCGAACGCACCATTATTGAGATTAAAATGTAACAAAACAAAACGTCCCAAAAATGATTGTTCAAGTACTTCTTAAAGCTGCAGGTGATACCTCTAACACTTAGGGGTAGACCATGCTATGCCACAGAACCAGCAACGGCTAAATCCCTGCCATAATACCCCACGCTATCGGATCGATTTCGAACAATCTACAAGTATTAGACGAAAAATAAATCGCCCTCAAAGTTCTATTGTTCTTCGAACGGACATCTCTCAGACATAGATTTTAAATATAAAATGGAGCAATCATATTAAATGACTTAAATACAAAGAGATAAAGTTTGAAATACGTTTGCGAAATTTAAACCAGTGTAGACTTTTAAAAAGCGGACTTTAATGATAATATTTATGACTACAGACTTAAGCAACTGCATTGAAAACAGATTGGAGTTTAATATCTTGCGAATCGAGCAAACCAGAATTAAGAATTACGGATATATCTCCTTGGGCGTAAGAAGAGATCTGCGTATCCTGGTGTACGTTACTAGACTCGTTCGAGGAGTTGTGAGCTGTCCAGAATTACACTAGACTGCGCCGGCAAGAACTGTCCTCAATAAAATACGCAAGAACTGGTCTTCCATCCGTTATGCCTGTTGGAAGGGCCTTAACTCTTTTGAACGGGACTGCTTCAGATATTGACATATTTCATATCACATTACCAAAAGCAGAACCAAATTTTCTTCTAAAACTGAGCCCGTTAGAAAGTACTCATCAACGCATTTAAATGACTTTGAATATATGTTATGTGTATGTATGTGCATGTTTGTGTGTATACTCGTATATGTATGCATATACATAATTTTTTATTTTATGCAATTTTTTTTAATTTTAACATTTTTTTGTATTTTTCAATGTAAAACATATATCCTATATTGAGAAAATAAATAAATTTAAAAAAATAAAACAAACAAAAATAACAATAATCTAGACGCTATACAACAAATGAATCGAGAAGAGTTTTTATTTTCTTTGTTGAAAGACATCGACTTCGATTTTTTAAGTATTCACTAAAAGGTTTGATTAATCAATCACACCCTTTAATCGAATCCCGAAATCCATTGCAAAGCTATGTAAATTCTTGATGCAATAGTTTGTTACAAGTGTCCTGATTGTAGAGAACAGCCTGAAATGGACGACCGTACAGCATTACCATAAAAGGGAAGGAGAGGCTGTGGTCAGGGTTATGCTAATAGTCCAGCCTTCCCTCACGGGAGGAGGGCGGGAGGGCCTTCGAGGGTTTATGGACCGAGACTTACGAGCAAGACTAAGGGATGGACAAACAATAGTCCCGGATCCAGGCAGTCTTCTATTATTTGTCATGTATTTAAACGGTCGAATATCAAATGTGATCCTGGTTCAAAGATGTAATTCAGACCCCTTCTTGGTGGAGATTTAAAGGGTCAGTTGGTATCGAAAATATTATTGTTATTGCTGACATAATATTTTGTTTAGTAATATTTACAATAACCTTGTTTTGTTATAGATAAATGAAAACAAATAAACATTTTGTTAAGTTTTTGGCCTAAATTCGTAACAAACATTACTACACAAGAATTTGGTAGGCTTATTGCTACATAAGAATTTGATAGGCTTATTGCTACACAAGAATTTGGTAGGATTACTGCTACACAAGAATTTAGTAGGCTTATTGGAATACAAGAATTTGAAGTTTATTAAATTATACAATATTAAAAAGTAAAGTTAAATTATAAATGGATTTGGTATTTATATTGTAGAAATTAATTTTATTACATATTTATTTAACACATATATGAAGAAAAAAACAGAATAACTTAAATAAAAGCGACAGATTTGTTTCCTAATAAAATCTAAAAAAAATTTGATAAAATCTTTTTGGTTGACAAAAAAACTTTTCTTTTTGGCTAAGGAAAAATTCCGATTGTTTGTTTTGAAACCCCTTTAACTAAATTGATTTCTTTCTTTTTGTTTTACATCAAAGTTGGGTAAAGATAATAATATTATAGTATAAAAGTTTTAAGAGCACTGTTTGTTAAAAAGCTGGTGGTTCCCAACATGTCCAGATAGTCAAGTCTTATTAAAACAAATGTTCATGTCGGTTTCAAGCCGTATACTGTAAAATATTTTGCTATATAAGCTAAGTTAACGTATTGAGTACAGTTTTACAAAGATTTTGTAAAGATAAACAGATCTGTCACATTAACTTAAGTTATTATGTAGAATTTTTTCACACTTAAGTTTCAAATAATTTTGTTATATAATTAAATCATAATTATTAAATTTTTTTTTACCAGAATCGCACATTTATTATTACGAGTAAATGATAATAACCGAAAAAAAATCATTTCACACAAATCGCGTTTTTACCTATTTGCACCAGAAATTTACGAATAACTTGTGAAGTGATACGTATTAAACAGCACTATAAGAGTATCATTATTAGTTTTTATTAATACTCTTAATTTCATTTTATTTTTAATTTCATTTCATTTTAGTTTTAGACAACACATATATACTTCTTATAACTAGATAACAATTCTTACAAATAATTAAGTATTTTTAATATGAATAACGCGATATAATCTTGCTTTCTTATTTCGAAGCTTGAATAATTGCATACTGTCAAAGTTTGATATGGCATGCATATTTTGGATAATTACTCACTTGCTTAACAAAAAAGTATTTAAAGAAATTGGTAACATTTGGCTTGTGTTGCATTATACCACTCTGCATACTGGGTGGAATAAAACATTTATTTTTATTTCATCAAAAAGTTCTAATTTATCATGGTCTTATAAAAAATACAGTCCAATTTATACATATTGTGAATGTACAATATATAAATTATTTAACTAAAATATCCAACTGATTAGTCTATATTCTGGATTTAGATTCAAATGTTCCGTGAATAAGTCAATGATCTTAAACTAAAGCCAGGATTGGGCTTATTAAGGTAATTCTATGTTCTGGCGGTGAATCTTGCAAGGGACAGCCATTAATCAAGCGAGGCCTCGTTACTCGATACATTTGATTGTCAACTGCGCTAAGAAACTCTAAGCCAAATATGTGGAACTTAACTATTTAAATTTCTTAAGAAGTGCTGAACTGTTGAATATGGTGCGTGAAATATCTGGCACTATATTATATTTTATAAAAATTACATGATTCCGGCGCGACTGGCAGGGGTCTGTCGTCTTTGTAATTCGGGAGAGGCGATGGTCCTTGCTGGGACATGTTCTGAGAATGCCCGATGATAGTTGGCCGAAGAAAGCGCTGTTTTTCTGTCCATTGGGGTCCCGACGGCCTGGAAGACCCTCTCTCACAGTGTACCGTTCCTATAACAAGGAAGTCAGAGCGTTAGGAATGTTGTGGAGGGAGATTACCAACACCACCCAAAACCGCTCTGAATGTAGAATACTGGTGGCTTCTCTATGCTTTCTCGTGGAGCTTTAAAAAAAAGGTGAATTGAATTGAATTGATATGATACTGAATTTATAAATGAAATTCAGATCTGTAACAGGAGCCTTGTTTGACCCAAAAATACCTATAAAACTAAAAGGAAAGGTATACCAGACTATAGTTAGACACACAATTATGTATGGCTCAGTATGCTAGACTATGTACAGCTCCTACTCTAGGCAACTTGAAATAGCAGAAATGCGAATGCTTAGGTGGTCGGCAAGAGTATCACTAAAATATAGAATTAAGAGCGCATGCATTCGTGGTAGCCTGGGGGTCACTGACATAAACAGTAAGCTGGAAGAGCGACAGCTGAGATGGTACGGGCACATAAGACGGAGACCACCAGACCATACTGTAAATCAGGAAATGTATGTGGATCTTCCTCGACAGCCGCCCAGAGGAAGACCAAAGAACTCCTGGATGACTCAATGCTCCAAAACCCTGCAGAGAAACGGCCTAGATAAAAGCGACATCCAGAACCGAAGAACATACAGCCGGAGAACGAGAAGAGCCGACCCCAACAACCTACCTAGGCAATGAGCTGTTGCAGTGCCAGGAAGAAGAAGAAAGAAGACATAAACTCATATCAATATAACAAGTCACTTCAACTTGGAGATTTGGCCATCGATCACCGATGGTACCAAACAAAATTAGAAGGGCATTAATCAGGTAAAAGAGTTTGTTTTTTGTAAATACTCGAACTGCCAATTACGTGTCAGAGAGTTGTTGCTTATTTTATTTATTTTTGACTTAAGATAAATTTTATAACCGCCGCGAGACATGTACGAGTATGTAAATTGAAATGTTGTCGAGTTGAAGTTAAAACATATATTAAGGGTATTTTTATTTTATTTTTATAATTCTTGAATAAAACACACAATTGGCGTTGATTTCAAAAACTTTTTATTGGTCATTAAAGTATGATGTATGACATTTAAACACAAAAACCAATATCCAACAAAGATCCCCCTTTTGTAGCTCTACAGATATCTACTCTTTTGTCACAAATTTCGATCAAATTTTGGCATTATTGCGGATCTAACTCACCAATAACTTGAATAATTTCGTCGTTCATCTCAGGAATTGATTGGAAGTGATTATTTTACACCTGACTTTTCACGGAACTCCAGAAAAAAATAGTTCAACGGTGTCAGATTACATGATCTTGGTGGTCAATTAACATCACCGTTTCCGGAGATTACAATACATAAAATATTTCTCAGTTTGAACGCGTTGTTGTATTATATCTGACTCCATTTTTATAAATATAATGCATTACACTTCTCAAGTGTTACAAGACCAAGGCAAGTTCGCGACGCCATCTGTGTTTTATCCAAGAATTTAAAAAACCGCTCAATTTGAAAGACCGTTTACAAAAAACTAAGGATTTTTACTCAGCTCCACTCATGAAGACCTGCCTTACTTACGACATCGATGGAAGTGTTTGTATCGTCCTTTCTTATAATAACAATCTGGCGTTTTAACTTGTAAGAACTACATTATACATTTCCCTATTATTGAATAAACAGTTAAGAAGCATAAGAAACGGTGTGGAATGTTGAAACTTGAATCGGACAGTAAAAAAATCTACTAAAAATAATGCACTATTTTGTCCACAACACTATTTTGTTGCCAACTCTGATATATGGGAGCGATACGTGGACATGAAAAAATACTGATACGAGTCGAATAAATTCTATAGAAATGCTTGCACTGAGAAAAATACATGAAGTATCAATGTATGACAGACTATGAAATGAAGTGATAAAGGATAAATGTGAACTTAAGGTTGATGTAAGAAGGAGAAGAGCTCTCTGAAATGGTTTGGCCATAAAAAGAAGGGAAGGAAGCGTGGTTAGATCAAGTGATAGTTATTTTGAAAGAAGGAAAAATAGAAAGTCAAAAAAATCGTATGAATTGTATAAGCTGTATTGATGATAAAGAGGCTGAGGATGTAGGTCAAGATTGGACAGTCTAGCGCTTTGTTCTTTCTGCTTATCCCGACAGAGAAATGACTTGATGGTATATATTAAATAAATAAGTATATAGGAAATTGCTCTCATGAGCGATTGTCTCTCCCCATCACTTGCCCTCTGCATCTCAGAAACCCAATACTCTTGAATGACCCAGAAATATAATATCCTAACACTTCAAAGTAACCCAGAACTCAGGTTTATCCGGCACTCAAATAGCCCAGCATCTTAGCCCAAATAGATCTTGTCTGAAATATTCCCTGAAAACAGCTCTAAGCGCTATTTTCCGAAACCACGAGAAATATACGTGTATTTATGGTAGTACAACATATAATTTGAAAACAACAATTTTATAAAACTTTTGTTTATCCTTAGTTTTTCCATACTCTTTTCCTTCACATATAACATATGTTATTCTTATATCATAATATTTAGGTGTCTTGTGTCACATTAAAAAAATGCTGTTTTGTATAATATGTAGAAGAAAATAAGCAAATTTTTAAATTTTGTTTATCTTTGAATCTTTTAATAAAATACAATCTCCTTAACCTAACTGGTAAGCTACCTTTCTTCGATTTCAGGGGTTGTGGGTTCAAATCTAGTTCGAACTTTGATTTTTAAACAACAATTTCAGTCTGGTTTGCACTTAAAAGTCTCTTTTATAATATTGTATAATAACAATGATAACACTTATTGATTAGGATGCTTGTCTCCCAGCCCAGAGGTTGCGGGTTCGATTATCGTTGGAACCCAGATGTTTTGAAAATGGATTCCTGTCTGGTTTTCACTTAAGGCCTCTTTAACATATTTTGATTGGTTGAAACAGGGTAATAAGTCCACCAGGTTGTGCTGTATATACAACGAAAGTATAATACAATACTAAAATACAATAACATATTACATATATCGCCGTTTAGAGAGTGAACTCTCCTCAAAGGCGTTCGCTCTTACTCGGGTTTCGAACCCAATATTATTGACAGATAAAATATATTACAAAATAAATATACTATAGCGGATTGTCTTACAATAAAAATAAATAAATAATAAATGGAAATAAGTAATGCCAATTTTTTTTGGACCAGAGAAAAATATTCGTGCAATAAAAATGACTATGTAAAGTATTAACCTTTCTTTTATACTCGTATATTAAGCAATTTCTCAAAGATAAGAAAAATAAACGGTAAGTCAAATGTTGATGTATTTGTGCCAAAGATAATTTAAAAAAATAAACCAGAAATTAAATTAGTTTAAGTTTGTTGAACTGGATTATCGCATGACAATAAACCTGCTAAGTTGTGATGCATTCAACGAAAATGTTATGAAATAACTGCACCTTTTTTTCATTAAACATACAATATGTTGTTTATAGTTAAGGCATTAACGTTGTGGAGTATTAAAGACATTGTAATTTATTTTTATCAAACACTGTTTATTTCACTTTTTTGTAACGGTACAACCCTACCGGTTTCAAGGCTTTCACATCATTTTCAGGGGAGCACAAACAAGACAAAAAAGTGGAATAAAGAGTGTTTGATAAAAATACAATAAATTACAAAAACATACAATAGTCTGGTGATAAATCAAAGTTTTATTCATTGGTTTCATTTTTCAAGTGTAGAAAAGGTTATTTCGATTTTATTTAAATATCACAGTCTTTTAAACATCCATGTGTAATTATTATAACCATTTATGCAACAAAGATTTTTTTTGAGCATCAAAAATTTAATTTTCAAATTATTGTTCAAAACTTTTAGTAAAAAAAGTATATGAAACGAAAGTTAGCTTGATTTTTATATAGTACAACATTTTAAATGTTATTCATGTCTTATTAATGAAGTGATAAGATACGAGTGTAGACTAATAGGCTTAGACCTATGTAATAGGTTTAGACCTTCACTTATTTAAACATTTCAATTGTAATACTAAAACCCTAGATGTAACATTGTATGTATTTTAATCCGGTAGCTCAGTCAGTGGTTATAGGGCAAGCCTCTATTAGATCTCAAGGTATAGTGGGAAGAAGTGGTCAGTCCTCAGTGCTTGGATAGGTAGAAATATACAATGAAACACATATTTGCTGTTAAATAGTTATATATTTGATCTTGACGAGCTGATAGCCCGTCAGAAAACTTAAATTGGGCAGATTACTTTCTGATACTCCGCTATCCTTTCAGATGGACAGACAGTCGAAGTATTTTTTATTTGGGGGTAATTTCACAACAGTTCGTTGCAAAGTTGTGCCAATTCTCAATAATTTGATATCACCAATTTCTAAATTTACTCAGATATCACCATTGAATGACAAGCAAAGATAATAAACAAATTCCTCTTACTTCAATACACTTGACACAATGTATTTCCAATGCTCGACATCCGGTGCTTGACCACAGGTTGAATGCTATATGGTTCTCCGGCCTATGCTGCTGCTACAACAGGGCCGTTGAAATGAAGAAGTCGCCCCAGTATGGTTGGTGGGCGTCAACTCGTGCCGTAGTACAGTCATTCGCGACGAAACGGAATTTGGAGTGGGCTCTTTGAGATTCGTCCCGGTCCTGAAGACTTCACGACAATTAGTGCGCTCGATATTCTGTGAGAATCAGCTGATTTTGACCAGAGATAAAGTGGTACGTCAATCTCAAGATTGTCACATGGGTAAATTCCCAGAATTTACTCAATTATAAATGCACGGCAATAACAAAATCCTCGTATGGATAGGATTTGCCCAGCCAATTTTATGGAAATAAAGTGAACACTTAGTTTATAGAAATACTTTTATAAAACTTGGAATTAAGTTACAGCGACCAATGATAAGTATATGAGCTGTTAACAGGACGAAATCGCAACCGAGAAGGGGGCTATGGACGGTATGTATTGAATATATAGTGTATGAAGAGTCTGACGTCACAAAGAAATAAACTCCTTATAGAATGTCGGTCGTAGACTCTTAAAATTTATGGCCATCCAACCGTGTGAAAGCGTAAAAAAAATAACTTGAACCAAAATAAAAGTCCCATTAGAGCTGTGACAACTTCAAAAATCCCTTTACGAAATTTATTAATTAGAATCATAAATTCGAAAATTTGTTTACATAGACATACTTAATTCGCTCTGGACCGATGGGAACACGTTAGTCATATCAGTTTACACGGTCCTCTTAAAATTTGTTTACACGGCCCTCTTAAAATCCTCATGATATACCACGAATGAAATTTTGATAGCTATTTATGATTATAATAAATTAAATGCTCGAATGATAGGAGACAAAGACCAAGCCTGACACCCTCCCATCGAAACACTCAAATTTACGATAAATACTGTGAGTTGAGTTTTTAATAGCTATTTATGACTATAATTAATTAAATGGTTGATCATGGCAGACAAGTGCCAAGTCCTGACAAGACTTAAGCTTGATGTATTAATTCCGATATAAAAAATACACTGAGATGGTTTGGGTATGCCAAACGAATGGATGAAGATGGACTAACGTAACTAATGTACAATGTCAATGTGAACAAAATGCATGTTAGAATACGGCCAAGGAAAGCTTTTTTGGATCGAATAATACTTTGAAAAAAATAAATATTCAGTCAGAGAAATCACGGGAGTTTTATATGAATGTATACAGATGTATAAGAAACAAAAAATGTGCGTGTTGGTGTGAAAGTCTCTGCCTTCCCCGACAGGGAAATGGGGGGATGGTTTGTATGTGTGTCTAATTATTTTAATCATTTTATTTTACAACACTTCTAGTGCAACAATATTTGTAAAAGATTTATTGTAAAATAGTATAAATCGTTACATAGGGTTTGCTGATCCGAAGGTTTCTGATTCGAGTCCCGTTAGAGTCCATATTACAAAAATATACTGCAGTCTCGTTTTCATTTAAACTTATTTATCATTAACTGCGGATCTGCTAGGTTGTATGTATGCAGCGAAACTGTTTAACAATATTTTTTACAGCACAGTATTTTAAATGTAATTTATTTTTAATTATTTTATCCTTCTCTTATGTAATAAATACTCAAAAGAATGTGTGTATGACCAAGTACGTTCAATAAAGTCGGTATTCTTATTGTATTTTCAGATGAAAAGACCCAAACGGGTTGTAAAAGACGTTTAAAAATCCGGTGAAAAGATTCAGGCATCAATGAAAGGGTGCAAAAATGTGAAATTCTTGATAAATTAAACCACTCACGGCACCTCGCAGAGGTTGGCTATTTCGGGGGTTATTTATAGGGGCGGGATTCTCGGATTACACTTCAGGAATCTTGAGAATCTGGATAGCGCTTCGAATCTGACTGAATTGCGATACAAAGATCTTGAAGCCAGTATTACTGTGCTCCAAATCCAATAAATCTTATTGGGCTATTTTACGATAAGACGATCTCCGTGGCATATTTGATACGACGGTTGTTTCCCATATGCGGGTTTCGGGTATGCTTTCTGATGGCACCCATAAATTAAATTAAATGTCTAATTAAACATAATTTTTCGAAAAAAATAACGTGTGTGGTAGTGTTGCCAACACGAACGAAGATAAGTTGCGAGTTACGTGTCTTTTATAT
The DNA here is from genome assembly GCA_949825065.1 of Odontocerum albicorne. NCBI lineage: Eukaryota > Metazoa > Arthropoda > Insecta > Trichoptera > Odontoceridae > Odontocerum > Odontocerum albicorne. Next base: position 1,176,100 of record OX463844.1, on the reverse strand, counting down.
GTTACACTTTCATTATATACGGAGCAACGTGTATTTTTTATTAGATATATTATTTATAGTTAGGCATCAACATTGTGGAGGTTTCAAGACATTGTAATTTGTTTTATCAAACACTGTTTACTCCACTTTTTGTAACGGTATAACTCTTATTTAACGGGAAAGGGGAAAATGGAATACTTGGCAACAGTGGTATGTATAAACTTGTATGTGCTGACTGTGATAATTTCTACAAAAGGAAAGACAGGAAGATCTTTTGAAAAGAGATTCCGTGAACACAAATTCGCCTTAACAAATTCTCTAATTTATTCTGAATTGGCTAATAATTGTCAGCGTGAAAACCATACATTTTCTATCGATTATGCCAAATTCTTACATATCAGTAGTAACGGAAATAAATTGGACATATTAGAGGCCCTAGAAATTTCTTAGTCAATGCATCGAGGTGAACATCTGGCCAACACATATATGCCAAGAATCTCTCCGCTCCGCTCCGATCGTCCTATGCCTCCCCCAGCCCCCAGTCCCCAAACCGAATGTTAACCTTGAAAAGCGTGTATCTCGGTACCAGTTCGACCAGAATTTTGTTCGGTTTATGCTTCCCTGAAGATGAGGTGAAAGCCTTAAAACCGGTAGAGTTATACCGTTACAAAAAGTGGAATAAACAGTTTTTGATAAAACAAATTACAATGTTTTTTATTAGACTTTTGATAAATACAGTTCGATTTGTGGGATTTATTGCCATGTGAAAAACTCCTTTAGCCATAAAGAAATGTATTAAAACGACTTTAAAAAACGAGAATCAAATTGTAAGCAACAAATTGAAGGAAATTATTAATAATACTCGGATACGTTCTTATTTTTTAGAACTCTTTCTTAAAAACTGGCAACTAAAAAAACATTTTAAAGAATACTTAAATTTCAGTGCTATATATTTAAATATCTGGAAGGAAATCCGGACGATGAAATTTCAATAGAATCATTAACATTACGAAATCATCACGAGCCCACAACCAACATTTATTTGGAAATATTCGTTAAAAAAATTTAATTCGTCAAAAAAAATTGTAAAAAAAAAACTAAATTTGAGTAGTGTTATACAATTTATGATTGTCTGATTATTAGTAGGTATTACTCTGGTGGAAAGCGTTAATAAATAAAAAAATACGTTTCTCAATATATCAAAATTTTTATTAAAAACTATTGAATCTTTTTTGACAGATCAAATACGTAATTTTTTTTAAATTTTAATGTTGAGAAATTTTATTTTGTAAGCAAACTATCATGTTAAAATTGAGATTGATTAAGACTTTCTGATTTTTTATATCGTTTTAGTATTATCGGAAGTTAACGATAATCATAACGTTGCTAATGACATATATAATTAATGTATGTAAAAATAAATTGATGTGTTTTTTCGAGTGAATATACATGAGAATAAATTGATATTTAAAAAAAAATAATATACGTAAGAATAAATTTATGTGTTTTTTCGAGTGAATATGCGTAAGAGTAAATTGATACATTTTAAAAATTTCTTGTCATATATAAATAAACAGATAAATAAAAATGATGTGTGCCCCATATATGTGATACAATTGTTAATCTTACAAATAATATCTGATAGTTCAATGTATAATAACTCTTTGTAAGTATTTTATTTATTTTTTAATTTTATTTAATTAACGACACAACAGTGTCTTTATTTACAAATGAACATGTGACAGGTTATACAAGTATTTCAAATTATTGACAAATAATGCAAAACTTTATCTTAAACTAACATGAAGATACAAAAAGCAGTAGTAATGATAAATTACAGTCATCGTTTTAAAATTATTTAATAATCTTTGAGAATTTTGTGGGGATTTTATGGATAAACGAGTATATTGAGATATAGAAAACACATTGCCCCATTAGTAGAACGAGATGCAAGCTACTTTGCAGAATTAAAAGCTTCATACATGTCGATGCAGGGTTACTCAACTCCAGAGGTAAAATATTGTCCTTAATATTTGGTTTATATTCCGTTATTTATATTAATAAAGGAGAGCACAAAGTTAGTAGCTATTTCTAAATATTGTTGTAATATTCTGGCGAATACTTTATATACTCGTACTTATATTTTTTAAATGTGTTTTTTTCGAGTGAATATATTATACATGAGAATAATTTGATACTTTTTTTTTTAATAAATATATGTTACGTAATAATTGATGCGTTTTTTTGAGTGAATAAACGTGAGAGTAAATTGGTATTTAAAAAAAATAATATACGTAAGAATAAATTGATGTGTTTTTTTCTAGTGAAATACATGAGAATAAATTGATACTTTTTTCTTAATTGTTATATAAGTAAGAATGAATTTCATTCTCGAATGAATATACAAAAAAAAATTGATAATTTTTTTCTTATGTGAACATAAATTAATTTTCTTGGATTGATATAAGCAAGAATAAACAAAAATTAAACAAAAAAAGTGGATATAGAATTAGACAACACCGTGTTAAAGAAGTGGCATAGACCCAACTGCCACTATTAGTGGGTCAACATTGTTAGTCCTTCAAAGAAGTTTGAAGAAGGGTCTAGCAAACAATACGGAGAGTCCTTGACGCTCCTTCTCACCCCCTATTCCTTCCTTCTCTTCCTCCCCCTCCTGTTCTCGATCGAGTCATACCCCATTACTGCCCCTTCTCCCAACCCTGTCCTGTTTCCGATCAGCTTGTCTTGGCAGCGGCTTTATTGGATTATGCTAATGTAAATCTAGATCAGATCACCAAAAATTATGATCCACTTTAGAAGGCATTTGTTTGTGATGGAAATTTAGCATTTAATTGGACCTTTCCTGTAAACGGAATCGTTCAGTAAAGGACAAGCCGGGAGGGCTTTTTAACTTACATATATTTTGATTGGCTTTTTGTTTTGATTTTTTTTTTCAATTTATTATAGAATCTATTACACAATCATCAGCCAAAGGTTTACCTGTATATCATCATCATCATCATCATTGTCAACCGGGGTCGATCCACTGCTGGATGAAGGTCTCCCCAAGTTGACTTCAAATAGTTCGGTTTTTTGCTCGTTGATGCCATATAATGCTGCCATGCTTCCTGATTCCATCTATCCAGCATACTTTTGATCTTTTTCTGGGCCTCTTTATGCCTCTTGGGTACCATTGGATTATTTCAGATGTCCATCGGGAGTCTGACATTCTGGTTACGTGTCCTGCCCATTGCCACTTCATTCTTTTGCACATCTTTATAACGTCTTCTACCTTTGTAATATTGCGAATCCAGGTGTTTCGTTTACGGTCTCTTTTAGTATATCCCAACATGTAGCTCTCCATGCCCCTTTGTGCGGTCTGGAGCTTTTGTGTGTTCTTTACTGTGAGCGTCCATGTCTCGCAGCCATACGTAAGTACTGGGAGAATACACTGGTTGTAGACCCTTCGCTTCAAGGATATTGGGAGATTACTTTTGAAGATAATGTTCAAACGTCCAAATGAGTTCCACGCTAGTTTTGTTCTTCGAGCTATTTCTTCCGATATGCCACCTACAAAGGAAATAAGTTGGCCCAGATTCACATATGTCTGGACAAGTTCTAGCGGCTTACCATCTACGTTTATTGGTTTTGGGGTAGCAAAGCCGTTCATCATATATTTGGTTTTGATAAATTCATTTTTAAACCAACTTCCTTACTGACCTCTACCAATTACTTGTATATAAATTCACCTTTATATAAATTTATATACCTTTATATAAATTTATATACCTTTATATAAATAGCTATACCTTTATATAAATTTATACATAATATAACTTTGAACTAACTAGTTTCCTAGATGTCATTTAAAGCACACTTTTGTGTTATATATAGTATGTTGTTTAATTGTGTTGATGATTTTTTTCATGGTTTTAATGCAATTGTTCAAAATAATTTTATTTTATATTTGGAATATTTGTCTTTTGTATGAAACACTCAGATGTCATTTTATATATTTTATTATTAAATAAAAGGAGTTTTATAATTTAAATTTAAAAAAATATTATATTTTTCAAAATAAACTTATATTATCCCGAACCCCAATAACTTGACGTATTCAAGATAAGCATCGTTGATGGAAGAAACTACTGTTCATTGATCCTCGGTGAGATACAGGCAAAAGCCTAGTTTATTGAGGAAGCGACAAATGAAAGGCAACAAACCCAGATCCATTAAAATTGTGTATCCAAATTAAATTAGCTGTTGTTTTTTCGCAAATTGTGTGTGTTTCTTGTCATGTGTAAAATAAATAAAATAAAAAAATTAATAAGTCAGCAAGATCTACCATTTATTGTAAAATATTGTATTTAATTTGTATTGTATACAGTACAACCCGACTGTCTTAGTTCCATACGTCAATCTCTTAAATCCAATCAGAGGAACATTAGGGGAAAATCAGAACGTATTATTGCTTAAATACAATATATTAAACAGTACAATCTAATGTATTGACGTACTACGTTAACCTCTACCAATTAACAAAAAATGAGTTCTTGTGCGTCGTGGCCTCAATGATGTGACCCATGCTTAAATTGCTCTACGTTGGGCACATTTTTCACTAGTCCTCTCGGCATTTTAATGTCTGCAGCAAAGACAAACCTGTAACACTCTTCCCCTGGTTACTTCAGCGCGTTGGTAGCCTACCTCTGATCAATGTCACTGACAATCTGAGTAAAGGTATTAAATACGGCTTACTGAGAACCAGACTGGTGCCCTTTTTAATAAAATCTGTTACCAATAGGAACCGAACACGTAATCTACGGATTGAAAGACAGACGTCGTAGAAACGAAGATACAGTGATCGTTCCTTAACGACTAGATCACATCATACATGTACCAAATATCATGTTAAAGTTTTTTTTTAATCATTGATTATGATAATGTGAGAAAATAAAAGGAAAAGAAATAAGTTTTTAAACATTAAAAAGCCGTTTCTTGAATCTTCGAAAAGACTATAGTTTCACTTTGTGAGGCTATTTTTTACATAAAAGGAAAAATAAGTAAATAAAAAACTTATTTTATATTTTTGTGTTCACCACAAGCTTATTTTATATTTTTGTGTTTACCACAATTTTCATAATAGCCCAATAACCCTCTGCTTAATGTTTCCAATTTAAAATCCCACTCACACTTTTTACATATAAAGATTCACACTCACTTTCACATTTTTTCCCCGCCCCATTCACCATTGTATTACATCTCTCCCCACTTCTCTTCCCCTACCTCATCTCTCTTATATTATTTACACTTGTACAGAATATATTTTAACAATTTAGTTTATTTTCACCTGACGATGAAGAAGGTGGTCTTCGAAACTAAGTGTGAACCTAAAATAAATCTGTGGTGAACACAAAAATATAAAATAAGTTTTTATTTACTTATTTTTCCTTTTATATTAAAAAGTCGAACTGCGTTATCGTTTCCATACTTTAAAGATCCTTTTATTATTTGTTTCCCTTTCTAATAGATCTAATAAAAGTTTCAATTTTATAATTAACTTAAAATACACGTGCCTGAAGTTGAAATTTGAACTAAACTTTCCTTTGACGCCGTCAGTTCCACGAATAACGATTTCACGAATAACACTGGGCTGATGTGATCCAAAAATTTGTTAGATATTTCTCAGATAAACATGGTAAGGACAACAAATTTCGTGAATAGCTTTATTCTAAACGTGCTGAGTGTATATAAACATGAAATATAGTAGTTTAGTGCGTTTGAATTAGATCGAAAAATATGAAATTATTTTTCGGTCTACCCTATAAGTTAATGCTGGACAGCAAGAAAAACATCAGAAGTTGTCACAAAATTGGATGTACGATATCTCATGGTTAAACAAATTTCTAAGATTCACAAATTTTAAACTTGAAATACCACGTGAACAAAGAAATTATCCCAACTAATTAAATGCAATGAAACTCTTGAAGCTGTGTGACAGAAGAAAAACAACCGATATAGTACTGCCACACAAAAGTATTCACTCAGTGGTCGATGCACTTAACTTACTCGCAGCATTTCATTTCGTATTCCCACTAGATCCACAAGACAGCTCAATCCCTTTTATACCGAAAATTTCTGTACTAATTATTAAAGGAACTCCTCTTTAATCTGTATGCAAAGACTTAGAAATGAGTTTTGCAACAATTTAGATATTTTTAATATAAGTATATATAGTATTCGTCAAAATATCACAATATTTAGAAATAGCTACTAACTTCGTGCTCTCATTTATTAATATAAATAACCTAGCATAAACGAAACATTAAGGACAATACTTTGCTTCTGGAAATGAGTAACCCTGCATCAACATGTGGAAGGTTTCGATTCTGCAAAGCAACTTGCATCTCGTTCTACAAGTGAGCCCATGTGTTTTCTATATCTCAAGATCTATCCATAAAATTCCCAAAAAATCCAATTCTTGTTCTATGTAAGCGTTGTTCCACTAAAAACAAATCTAAGTTCTTTACCACTATAAAATAAGTCTTCGATAATTACGTAAGTCTGCTTGGTGATGTTTGGTAATATTTTGTGGTATACATACGTATATTGAACTTAAATATATATATATATTAATATTAAATAATTATAAGCAATGACTGTAATATATTATTACTACTGCTTTTGTATCTCCATGTTAGTTCAAGATAAAGTTTTATATTTTTTGTCAATAATTTTAGGTACTTGTATAACTTATCATATATTCATTTTTATATAAAATACACTGTTGTGTCGTTAATTAAATTAAAATAAATTTTAAAAAGTAAATAAAACTGACGTTTATCTATAAATTATTATTCTGAGGTACTTTGGACTATTATCACGTAACTTAACAAAAATCAATTTTCAATTATATTGGCCACATATAAAATATTTAACTTATAAAATCTTATTATATTTCTTTTGAATTGTAATCCGACAGCGATGGCTTTCATTTTTATCCTTTAAAATAGCTAAACTCTCTCCATCTTTCGATCCTAACAACATCAAACTTTTGAAAACAACTCGGAAGTTGTGTTTAAGTAAAAAGTTTCAGAATGTAAAGCTGGCTGGCATTGCCACCACCACATTTTATAGACTTGGAGCTTGTTTACGTTATTGTCGCTGTCAATTTGCTTTTGTGGTAAAGTTTATACTTATTCTGAATATCTTGAAGAGAAAACAGTTTAAAAAAGGGAGATTAAGTATTGAAAGAAAAAAAAACTGATTTGATGGAAATCGCTAGAAACCCATGGAGGCACGTTCGTTAACCATGCCTCGCGTTGATATCGGACTGTAACAAACTACTCGATTTAATGAGAATATCAAGAGAATTTAATAGTACCGATATAATTATCTAATTAGAACCAAATTAGAATATGCATCTACAGTTTGGGCTCATCAGCTCAAATATAAAAACAATATAGAACAAATATAAAAAAAAATCCTCAGATATCTATGGTACAGAACAAAGGGCGATTATCTAAAATATGCTCACCATATCGAACTTCTCACGGTGTGTAACTATAGATGCCTCTAAACAAGAAGGCAAGAATCCATCACGATATTCATACTTAAAGTTTTTCAAGGTTGCTTTAACTGTCCCGCGATTCTAGAAGGACTAAGTTTATGTTATATGTTTCTAATAAATATAGCCGTGCAAGGAATCACCCTCTGTTCTACATACCAACTTACAGGACGTATATCATGGCTAAGCCCTCAGTCACGCGTGGTATAGAGATATTAAACCAACTGAATGACGTTGTTGATATATTTTCGGTACCGCCTAGCAGTATGAGAAGAATCCTGGCTGATATTCTTCCTAAGGAATAATCTAACGCTAGAAACAGACCCTCTTTGTGTAACAAGAGAAATACGTGCAAAGTAGATTTTAAAAAAATGTGACAAAATGATTCTCGCCTCGAAAAACTATTGTAAAGTCCACTCTTCCACGTGGAATTTGATCATACAAACATATTTTGACCAGAAAGATGCACGGCTTCTTATGTTGGATCTGACTTCATTCTATTGCACTTTAGTTAGTAATAAACTGGAGTACAACTCTAGTATCTAGACTCCTTATTATGCAGTTCATTCGAACATAAATGCAGTTCATTCGAACATTGAAGACGGTGCAGCACCGATTTTGGAGTCACATTAGGTTTAGGTTCGGTCTTAGAAGGGATGATGAAAACTACAATTTGTTGCTATTGCGTCTAAACTTGATGAGATTAACCGGTCGTAGGGTGATGTTTGATTTGCTCCAGCTTTTCGAAATAGTGAATGGTATAATTGACTGTCCGAAATTATTCGAATTGATTGACTTCCGAATTTATTCGAGAGGTATACGACTAGGATATACGAGTATTCCGGTGCGAGAGTTGAAGAACTAGCTTTTACTCAAATCTTCCATACCCAGATTGCATCGATTTGGTTATGACTATTCTGCAGTCACGGGCATATTTGGTGACAGTTTAAATGCCTTTAAAAGTTCTATTAGAGAACTTTTTGTTTTTCTGAATCATAAATCCGACTCCACGGTTTGGCACTAATTGATTTTATTTTTTTTTGTTGACTTTTTCTTCTCAAACTTTCCGAGATATCTGTTAACATATTGAAATTTCGATGTGCTTTTTTTTATCAGAGTAGATTTAGTGTGCGTGTAAATATTTTTTTCTTGGTGTATTTTTCCCCTCTTACAAGTCTTAGGGCCTTTGATTACATATATACCTTCAACTGTCTCAAGTTTATTTTTTATTTATTCATTTAACATTTTTATTGCAACTAAAATCACGCAGGCGTATTGCCAGGTGGCTATATCTTCCAACCAATCAGATAAACGTATATGAAGCATGTTACATGGTCGCAGAAAATGTTCAAATAACTATCCACCACCCACGAAATCCATGAACACATACGTGAGTATATGCCCACGAACCCCACAAAGACGGACAATCCCCCGAACATTCCTTTTCATATAAAGTGAGATATTATTAATCAAAGAAAAAGGAAGAGATGGTGGAGGGAAAAGAAAAAAAATAGTTATGAAACACGCTTTATTACTGATTAGAAATTAAGAGTTTTTGTCGCTTCTTAGGGTATGCCAAGGATGGAGTGAGTCAAACATTGGTTTGTAACTGATTCCAGAGTCTCACTAACAAATAACAGACAAATAACAGAAGTAATAAATAACAGACGTCTGCAAAATTCTAAATTTCGGTAATAATCTTCTAACTGTTTTTAATGGTCGATGTGTAAGAATAAAAAAATTAAATAACACCTCCTGTAATATGTTGTTTGATTTTAAATCTGGTATTTTGGAAAAATACGCAAACATTTTATTTCGCGAATTTAAAATTAATTTCATCTATTATTTTTATTCAATTGATATATAGTTTTTAATAAAAAGCTTGTATTTTTTAAACAAGCAATCTATTCAAACTAGAATGATTTGTGTCACCAAATTCAAGTTGTTATGCAATAGAGTCAATATAATAAAACTAGTATAATATAATAAAACTAGTATAATATAATAAAACTAGTATAATATAATAAAACTAGTATAATGTAATAAAACTAGTGTAATATAATAAAACTAGTATAATATAATAAAACTAGTATAATATAATAAAACTAGTATAATATAATAAAACTAGTGTAATATATTGTAATAAAACTAGTATAGTATAATAAAACTAGTATAATATAATAAAACTAGTGTAATATAATAAAACTAGTATAAAATAATAAAACTAGTGTAATATAATAAAACTAGTATAATATAATAAAACTAGTATAATATAATAAAACTAGTATAATATAATAAAACTAGTATAATTTAATAAAACTAGTATAATGTAATAAAACTAGTGTAATATAATAAAACTAGTATTATATAATAAAACTAGTATAATATAATAAAACTAGTGTAATATATTGTAATAAAACTAGTATAGTATAATAAAACTAGTATAATATAATAAAACTAGTGTAATATAATAAAACTAGTATAAAATAATAAAACTAGTGTAATATAATAAAACCAGTATAATATAATAAAACTAGTATAATATAATAAAACTAGTATAATATAATAAAACTAGTATAATATAATAAAACTAGTATAATATAATAAAACTAGTATAATATGATAAAACTAGTAAAATATAATAAAACTAGTATAATATAATAAAACTAGTATAATATAATAAAACGAGGCAATACAATAAAACTAATGTAAAAAAAATGACATTTCTAGACAGTTTAAAGTTTCAACTGATTAAATACGTATTGAGATTATATTATAAGTAGATCACTTGAAGACTGGGACGGCAGGATTACTATTGGTGGAAAAAGCTCCCAAGTCAGAAATAAGGGGATCTTCATGAATAATATGGTTTAAGCGGTCCTCATCAAAGTCCACTGGTCGTCCGGAACGCTCCATGTATTTCAGGTCGAAATTACCGTCTTTGAAACGCAAAAACCATTGACGAGTCGTCTTTTCATTCATAGCATCTTCACCGTAAACTTTGCAAATATCGCGAGCAGCTTTGACAGCTTTATTCCCTCGATTGAACGCGAACAGAAGAAGGTGTCGAAAATGCTCGCTTTCGTCTACTTGACATTCCATTTTGAAGGCTTGTAATCAAATACAATAATATATGTAACGTAAAAGCAAACACAATATCTTGTAGAGCAGAAAATTTCCTTTCGAATAACGTATAACCTCTATGCTCGGGTATATCTCCTTGAGCGTAAGAAGAATTCTGCGTTTCCTGGTAAACGTTATTAGACTCGTTCGAGGAGTTGTGAGCTGTCCAGCATTACTACAAAGATTAGCGTTAAATGTTCCTAACAATTACACTAGACTGCGCCGGCAAGAACTGTTCTCAATAACAAACGCAAGAACGGGTCTTCCACCCGCTTTGCCTGTTGGAAGGGCCTTAACTCTTTTGAACGGGACTGCTTCGGATATTGACATATTTCATATCACATTACCAAAAGCAAAAGTAAATTTTCTTCTAAGATTGAGCGCGTTAGAAAGCACTCATCAACGTACTTAAGTTACTTTGAATATATGTGTATCATATGTTTGTGTGTATATACTCGTATATATGCATAAACATTATTTTTTATTCTATGCAGTTTTTCTTTATTTTTAATGTTAACATTTCTTGTAAGTAATTGGGCTAAGCCTGTTTTGAAAAAATAAATAAATAAATCTTCACGCCTTCTCATACAACTCCTACGACTTCTAAAACTTTGACGTTTCTTTTTTTTTCAAAATATCATGAACTGAACTAATCATACTTTTCTTTGTCTTTATTTCTACGCCCTTTCATTCACATTTGCATTATATATTTGTTCGGTTAGTCTTCCTTCATTTATTACTTTAAAATGCCCAAACCTTAATTAAAACATAAATTAATTTTCAATTCCCATTCCTTCCTTATCAGTTCATTTCGCAACTGTCATACGTTGTTACCTCATGTAAGTTCATCTTCTCAGTACACGCATTTCTACAATATTTATTCTGTTCATTTCAGTTTTTTTTCACGTCCACATTTCAGGATTAAGCTCCTTTATAAACTTGATGGGTAAAACTGAAGCACTCTACAGGGAAGCATGAGTAATCATTGTCGTTTTGTGATTATTTTAAGGCTTTTATCAATTTATTTTTAGGATTGAATGAAGTGGAGCATTTATGAAAAGCTCGAAAATGTCACCATCAAAAGCTTTTATCTATGTTATTGAGATGTTAAAAAATTTAATTTTTTTTCTATTTATATCCTGTTATTGGATAAAATTGTATAAAATATATAAAAATAGATCACAAAGGCTTATACGACACTTCCTTAATAAAGCCTGGCAGTTCAATTAAGTATCATTTTATGAAATTTTTGAAAAATAAATTGTAAAATATTTCTTTAAAGGATTTTAACCAAGATGCGCGCAACAAGTGTGTATATTCGCAAGATATCGAGCTGAGGTTAGATGTACAGAAGCATGATTCGCAGTTGAGCTCTCCCATAGCTCTACCCTGATGTTGCGGGAGCTGGGAGGGATGACAGGCTAAATAATTAATGTCGGGGTTGCTGCCACCCTTCGTACCCACACCGTGAATTCTTTAGTGGCATCTCTTATTCCACGATCGATTGATTCAATTAGGAGGTCGATTAAAAACTCTATTTGGGATGTTATTTCGTTAAGTGAGTGGCTTTTATTGATCAGGATTTTCGACACAACCTAAAGCGATGAAATTATTTTACCGATAAAATAATACAATATACAAGAAGCTTATTGTTATTTTTATAGCAGTATATTATAAGGTTTTATATGCTAAATGATTTCTATTATAAGGTTTTATATGTTAGATGATTTCTTTTATAAGGTTTTATATGCCAGATGATTTTTATTATAAGGTTTTATAGTCTAGATGATTTCTATTATAAGGTTTTATATGCTAGATGATTTCTATTTTAAGGTTTTATATACTAGATGATTTCTATTATAAGGTTTTATATGCTAGATGATTTCTATTATAAGGTTTTATATGCTAGATGATTTCTATTATGAGGTTTTATATGCTAGATGATTTCTATTTTAAGGTTTTATATACTAGATGATTTCTATTATAAGGTTTTATATGCTAGATGATTTCTATTATAAGGTTTTATATGCTAGATGATTTCTATTATGAGGTTTTATATGCTAGATGATTTCTATTTTAAGGTTTTATATACTACATGATTTCTATTATAAGGTTTTATATGCTAGATGATTTCTAGTATAAGGTTTTATATGCTAGATGATTTCTATTATAAGGTTTTATATACTAGATGATTTCTATTATAAGGTTTTTAAGGCTAGATGATTTCTACTAAGATGATAGTTTTCAGCAGTATTGTAGTACTAAGTATGGGAGTGAAATATGGGCGGGGAAAAATACTGAAAAGGGGCGAATAAATGCTGTAAAAATATGTGCTCTAAAAATAATACATTAAGTGACCATTTATAACAGAATACGGATTGAAGGGATTAGAAGCGAACTTGGAATTGAGACTAACACGTTGAGGAAGATGACGATGATCATTCTTAAATGGTTTGGACATGTTGATTTTATAAACAAAGACTAATAAATAAATATAAAGTGCAAATGAGATAGACAGACGTAGTAGAATACCGAGAAAAATATGGTTGGATCAAGTGAATTATATTTTGAAAAAGGAAACGTAGAAAGACAGAAAAATCGTAGGAATTGTATGAATATGGAAGAGGCAAAGGATGTTTGTCGAGATACGAAAGTCTGCCGCTCTGCCTTTTCTGCCTACCCGACTGAAAAATGGTGTTTTAATAATTAAAATTTAATTTCTGAAAACATGAAAAAAACATCGGCCAACGTTTACAAAACGGGTGAAGAGACCACCTCAAATGGATGCCCTGGAGCTGCTGAGAGCTGAGAAGGGACTCGGTCTCGGACTGTTATACCTCGAAGGAAGAAACACAATTGCGAACTAAGATTTTATTTATTGCGGTCACATATACCGAAGGAGAGTGAGAGTGAGACATGAATAGCGTCGTTTTCTCAACCAATGCGGTGTTTTAGAATGAATATACCTACGTCACACACGGGCATATGTTTGATTGTATTGGTGAATTTACTCCCGGTTGTCACAAAATATCTGTGATGTGGCCGATAAGTGCTAATTATAATAATAATTATTATTAATATCATTTTTTTCAATCAATGCGTAAATTTATTAAGGAGGAATACCTTAAATCTGAACCCAATATTTATTATATTTATAGAGATATTAAAGTTTTTAGAAGCAATGTGTACTAGTTACACATCACAGGGAAGGAAGAGTTAAGGGTAGTCTAATTCCGGACTCGAACCCACTATCGTAAAACAATCACACCTGGCGGCTAAACCAGCGCCGAACCAATCATGTATTATTTTTTGTTGCTGTAAAACCTTGTAGGATTACTACTATATGGAAAATTCTTACAACCAACTAGTAACATGTTTGCGACGCCTCAAGTGAATACCAAACAGAGCACTTTATTTAAAAAAAAACAGTCTGAAGTACTACTCTACATTAAAAAATTGTAATATAATAAAATATTTCTACGATATAATAACAAAGTTATTATATTTATTAAACTAAACGTGTAATATTGTACAATACTATGACATATACTCGTAAATAGGAATATAAGATTTTAAAGAAGTTAGAAGTGTCACTAACAAACGTAACCTGAAATATGTGTTTCCAAAGTTGCATAAAAACTTTATGTCCTGAAAAATACTAAAAAGGATGTTCGATATCGTTTAAAATATTCTCATCACATCCTGAAGGAGTAATAAAAAGATGCGAAGGAATTTATGGCTTGAAAAACAATTTTCATCTCCGTCATAATACCGAAGAATATAATGCTATGCAGAGAAAATGTTTTCTGTCACTTCACCTCCTTTGAAATAATTTTTAAAGGTGTTTTTTCTATAAAATGTCATTTAATTGATTTTTTTTTATTTTTCATAAGACAAAATAAATCTCGCTTTTTTTTTAATTTACCGTATGTATAAAATATCGAATAAGATAAAAAAAAATTTAATTGTTTGAAAACATCACGAGAATCTATTTATTTTTTTATTCATTGTTCTCTTAACATTATAAGACATTATATTTACATTTCATTACAACAATTTAAAAATAAATTCTACTTTTCATATCATATTTATTTTTATAAATGTACATACCGTGGAACTGCTAGCAGACTAACTTATATACCGTGAAACTGCTAGCCGACTAACTCATATACCGTGGAACTGCTAGCCGACTAACTTATATACCGTGAAACTGCTAGCCGACTAATTTATATACCGTGGAACTGCTAGCCGACTAACCATGATTTGGAGTTAAATGTCAACCAGCTTATCACAGATATCAATCACATATCCTTATCACTGAAAATTACACTTCATTAAAAAAACAAAATCTAGAAGTACAGGGTCTTTTAATAAGGACGCTCGATTTTTAAATGTATTATAAATAAAACAAGTGTTGTGTGAGATATCCACTCAATATTTTTCATTTGAAAGAATATTTCATGGTATTAAATATGGAATATAACGTTGTTCAAATGTCCGCCGGGGCTTTGCTTGGTGGCACGTATTCGGGAGGTCCAATTTTTTATGACTTTGTCGCATAAATCTGGCTGGATTTGCTGGATGCCGTTCGTTATGTTGACTTTGAGGGCATCAATTGTTTGCAGTTTATACGCTTAGACCTGTGATTTAAGATGGTCTCAAACGAAAAAGTCTACAGGCGTTAAATTGTACGATCTCGGTGGCCAGTTCACGTCACCGCCGGGCGAGATAACCATGCCATCAAATTGCTCGTGCAGAATGTCCATCGTGGCATGCGCTGTGTGGCACGTAGTGCCGTTTTGTTGGAACCACATGTCGTCGATATCCATATCATCCAGTTAAGGCCACCAAAAGTTGCTCATCATCGATCTGCGCTCGCCTTATAGCGCTCGCCGTTAACGGTTTTGGCAATGCCAGTTTCGTTTTGGAAAAAGTACGGACCGATGATTCCGACAGACCGAAATCCGCACCAAACAGTGACTTTCTCGGGATGCATTTGGTGCTGGTGTATTTCGTGTGAATTGGTATTTACCCAAATCAGACAATTTTGCTTTTTCACACATCCATTCCTCCAAAAATGGGCTTCATCGCTAAAGATGTTTTTTTTGGCAAAATTTGGGTCGAATTCCAAATGCTACAGAGCCCAATCAGCGAACACACGGCGTTGTTTATGGTCGATTACCTTAAGTTCCTGGGTCAATTGGATTTTATACGGGTGCAGACTCAAGTCCCGATGCAAAATTCGCCAAGTTGAAGTCGCAGAAAGGCCAAGTTCTTGTGACCGACGAGAAATTGACTACCTCGGGTTTTCCCGTGTACTTTCACGTACAGCAGTAATATTTTCAGCAAACTTTGCGTTTCGGTGACAAACGGATGTTGACTGATTATTTATCGAACCGGTCGACTCTAATTTGGCCACCAAACGTTGAATAGTCGACTCGGCAGGACGGTTGTGGTGAGGATAAAAATCACGTAATGCGCGGAACGTTTCTCGAACGGAGCACTGATTTTGAAAGTATAATTTGATAGTTTGCTCACGTTGTTCAACAATATAACCTTTCATGGTGATTTGCTATACACTACTGAAAAATTTACAATAAATTTGACAGATGTTGCTTTAACAACATGGCCGCTATAACCTAACAAGTTTCGAGCGTCTCTATTAAAAGACCCTGTATATGGGATTTACACTTTGTTAGTTTAACTATTTATAGGTTAGTGGCTGAATATATAGCAACCAGTAAGGTGCTCAAATCCGACATATGGCCAGTGCGTAAATATGACATTTTAAGACGAAAATCATGCAAAATAGACAACTTAGATAATCCAGGTATGGAAATAACGAAAAAAACATATTGTTTTAAATATATAAAAAAATGGCAACGCAACAAAAAAAGGCTTAAATGGAAGAGACTTGATTATTTTATAAAATGGTTTATTTTGAGGAACGAAAATGATTAAAAAACCATGCAAACACATCACAAAAAAATAGCAGCACTTAAATTTTTATATGATTAACCTTTTATTATGTACATGTTGTTAAAATTGAACGCACGCAGCGGAGATTTTTAAGATTCGTAAGCTTTAAAAAGCAGATTCTAATAATTGAGATGAACTAACATACTCGTATGTTGGTGAAAGTGATGAGGCTTACAACTAACTCAGATTGACATGTTACACGTTCCTTGTTGGCCCACTCGGCTTAACTTTTTATTCCACAGTGCAACTTATTATTTGTACAACTCTTGTATAACAAAAATATACAGATAAGGTAATCAATATGGGCATTCTATGGGTTTTCATGTGGCTTTGACTACTTTGGAATAAAGTAAAGTTGTTTTTACCAGGATACATTGATTGAATATACTTTGTTGTGTTGCACGACTTTTGCTGTTTTTCCCATTGTATAACACTGCTTACATGTCAATATTAAATTACATATATTGCTTTTTGATATTTATATTTAAAGGATCATTTAACCTCAAAAATAAAAAATAAAAAAAAGAAGCATTGAATTCTATATTTCAACGCAACGATTATTTCCTAATACACATATACTCGTATATATTTTACTAGACTTTGTCAACCATGTATGAGTACGTGTGGCTATTGTTGTGAAATCAGGGTATTCGTTTAAAAAAATCCTGTAAACTAAATTTCAAGTCTTTTGAATATGTATATGGATTGTTACACATACTCGCATTCAACTAGTTCTTCTACTCGTATAATGTTCCTTTAAACATATAAACTAGAACCATTGTTGCTCATCTCAAAGTTATTTAGCGAGTTGATTTTTTTGTTATGCACATCGCTGCATGGCGTGAACTTAACCCTTCCTGTCATGTGATGTGTAACTAGTACACATTGCTTCTAAAAACTTTAATATCTCTATAAATATAATAAATACTGGGTTCAGATTTAAGGTATTCCTCCGTAATACATTTACGCACTGAATGAAAAAAATGATATTAATAATAATTAGCACTTATCGGCCACATCAGGGATATTTTGTGAAAATCGGGAATAAATTCACCAATACAATCAAACGTGTGCCAGTGTGTGACGTAGGTATATTTATTCTAAAAAAACGCTATGGGTGAGGAAGCGACGCTATTCACGTCTCACTCTACTTCGGTATATGGAAACCGCAAGAAATAAAATCTCAGAACGCTCGCTTTTCTTGCTCGGTGGTTCTTGGTCGTAGCTTGGCCCGTTTTGTGAACGTTGGTCGATGTTTTTTTTCATGTTTTTAGCAATTTAATTTCAATTATTATCACTTGACTTAAAATTTAATCAATTTAAGCGGTTAGCTATGAATATTCTCATTTTTCCGATTTTAAATCGCTCATTTTTACATGTGTATTGAATACACAACCCCGAACGGGCGGATTTTTTTGGCACAAGAAAGGAAAGGTTAACTTCCGTGTAGAAGGTTGCTTGTATGTGTGCTGCTCCAGGCATTTTTTTAAGCTAGCATTTGGGGCTATAAAGTCATGACATCGGTCACATCTATTCATTGAAAAAGACAAATATTCGACTTTATGATTACACCAGTTCCAGGTACAGTATTTTTGTGTGTAGTCAGATTTCCAGCATTAATTTAAAAGCTGTCTCAGTTACTTTATCAGAATACGGAATCAAGTGGATAAGGATGAATTCGAACTTAAGGCTGAGGTTTTGTGTAAGATGATGATGATCACGCTGAGATGGTCAGGGCATGTAGAACGAATTAATGAAGAAAGACTAACAAAATAAATATGCAGTCCAAATTTGATTGAACACGTGTGAGAGGAAGACCAAGAAAAGTATAGTTGGAGAAAGTGAACGATATTTTGAAAGAAGGTAAGATAAAAAGTAAGAAAAATCGTAAAAGTTGAATGCAAAGGTGCATAGATATGGAGGAGGCTAAGGATGTACTAGGATAGTCTAGCGCTCTGTTCTCTCTGCCAATTTCAACAGGGAAATGGCGTTATGGTATGTATATATGTTTAAACATGGTTATTGAAAACAATTTAATTTTCTTGAAAAATATACTAAATACTAATTAATATTTATTACATGTAAAAGCTCGACATTATCAACTGATTGAAAAAAACATCATCATCTGATTGAAAAAAGTTAAAATTCAAATAAGGAACGTTATTCTTGTTGAAAAACTTGAAACGTAAAACAACGACAAAAGGATGAAAAAGGACTCGTTCTAAATATATACTGAATTATCTTGGAGTGGGCTTGTATTTAAAAAAAGGAAAAAAATCGCCTTTTTACACCCTTGGAGAATAATGTGAAAGAATATTTTCACGCTTAATTTTTGAGTAATATTAGATGTCTCCAGCGGACTCATCCCTAAATTATGAAACAAGTGTTGGCTTGTAAAAGCTTTATGGACGGACTCGCCCTAATGGAAGGGTAGCGACCCTCGGGGAAGGTATCGGGTTCCTTAAGCCTGTTACACTGAAATTAAAACGAGAGCTAAGATAAAAGGTTTACAATCATCTTTTGACATGCTGCTTGGGATAAAAGCCTTTGGTTTTTTTTAGATCAGTGTCAAAAATATTATCTTTTATCAGACGTACTTTATTAATTTCGGAGGATTTCATATTCGCCATATCTACGAGTATTTTTAAAAGCTAAAAAAATCATATCACGTTTTTTTTATACAAATATTCTGCTTTAGTCTTGTATCTACTCGTAGAAATTCTGTCAACATTTTCTCAACTATCAGATTTTTTTTCTATCGTTCAGTTGAAATATAAAACTTTTTTTTTGATAGGATGTTCGTTCTTTGAGTTACAGTGAATTTAAGATTTTAATCAAAGTTCTGGTTTCAATATACTTGTATAAGATTTTCCCTAGTAAATCTTCCTAATCCATTCACTCTTTTATTCATGAAATATAAAAATGCTGTTAAGTTTTGTTTCTTATATTTCGAGTTTCAAATCCATTTTATGTTAAGCTTTGGATTATAAGCTAAAATTTTGGTACCTTTCAACATTTTAAAATTAACTTATCTTTAATTCGTATGCAAAGACTTGGAAATGAGTTTTGCAACAATTTAGATATTTTTAATATAAGTATATATAGTACGAGTATTCGCCAGAATATCACAACAATATTTAGAAATAGCTACTAATTTTGTGCTCCCTTTTATTAATATAAATAACCTAGTATGTTATAAACGAAACACTAAGGACAATACTTTGCCTCTGTAGTTGAGAGACCCTGCATCAACATGTGGAAGGTTTCGATTCTGCAAAGCAACTTGCATCTCGTTCTACAAGTGAGCCCCTGTGTTTTCTATATCTATAGATCTATCCATAAAATTCTTAAAAAATGAAATTCTTGTTCTATGTAAGCGTTTTTTCACTAAAAACAAATCTTAGTTCTTTACCACTATAAAATAAGTCTTCGACAATTACGTAAGTCTGCTTGGTGAAGTTTGGTAACATTTTGTGGTATACATACATAACATATATTGAACTTAAATATAAATATTAATATTAAATAACTTTAAACAATGACTGTTATTTATGATTAATACTGTTTTTTGTATCTTCATATTATCTTAAGATAATGTGTTGTATTTTTTGTCAATAATTTAAAGTACTTGTAAAACTTGACATACGTTAATTTGTACAATATACTAGGTAAGTCCAGAAAGTAAGTGTACTGAATTTTTGTAGGTTACAATTTTTTTTATTTAAACAAAAAAATTACGTGGTTACCGTAGTACATATGTTAGCTATTTTTGGACATAGTCGTCATTCTTCTCGATTCAGGTGGTGAAGCGGGGTATCAACTTTTTGATGCCTTCCTCGAAGTAGTTTCCCGCCAACTCCTCAGTCCACTTCTCCACCTCCTCCTTTACCTCCTCGTCGGTTGAAAACCGTTTTCCACCCATGTGCAGCTTCAGGAAGGTAAAGAGATAGTAATCTGAAGGTGCTAGGTCAGGGGAATGCGCGGGATGGTTCAGGACATCCCATTTAAACGAGGCGAGCAGTTCCTTCGTGGCGTTGGCCGTGTGTGGTCTGGCATTGTCGTGCAACAGGCAGACTCCCTTTGTCAGCATGCCTCTCCTCTTGTTCTGAATCGCCCTCCGCAATTTTTTTAGGGTCTCACAGTATCTTGCAGAGCTGATGGTCTCCCCTTGAGGCATATATTCAATTAAAATTATGCCTTGACAGTCCCAAAACAATTTCGTGTCACAATTGAAGGTCTTCGGCTCCTCTGATCATCATGCACAGACGTACGACCGTTTTTAAACTCGCGACACCACTTGTACACACTCCTACGATTCATAGCTTTATCATCATATGCAGTTTTCCCCTCACTATAAACCCCAACCGGAGGTTTTCCCTTCCAAACGAGATAACGGATGACGCCGCGTATTTCGCACTTGGCGGGAGATTGGATTTACATTTTTCACGAAACGTGTTATCGCGTCGACACTTCTCAACGTACTGACCTCAAACCGGTCTCGTTGCGGAGGAGAAGGGTCAGGCTACACGGAAGTGTAGCCAACATGTCGAAAATAAAATCCATCCGGTCGTGAGAGCCTCAGTACGCTTACTTTCTGGATACGCCTCGTATAAAAAAACACTGTTGTGTCGTTAATTAATTTACAATAGATAAATAAAAAATAAAAGTATCTGCATTGGTAATTCGGGCATATTTAGGAGAATACTCGGGAGACATATTGACTAAATTCTCAGTTACAGAGGCTTCGTTACCACTGAAGTAGGCACGAAAATCACGGTCCGCCATTGCATTTGCAACACTTTCGCATGTGAAGAAGCAATAAAACTTGCACATGTACTCAGCACGTACGACTATTGTGACCAGGTGAACTGTTTAACAAGACTGAACCCTTTATTTTATTTCTTTGGACGATATTTCAGGTGGAAGTCCAATTGTTCTCAACTGGAGAATGGAGGTCGTTAGGTATAAGATATATTTGATAGTTTAAACATGTATTCATAACTTGTCTTCACTGTTATTTTTTGGAGCTTTGTGAACGAAAAATTTCGGATACCCATAAGAGTGGGTTCAAATATTAACCCTTCTGGTGTTTTTTGGACTAACAATGGATACTTCAAATACTAGTGTTATGGTCATAACATGTGTGTAGAGTATTTTGATGTACGGTTGCGAGACATGGTGCATAGGCGAAAGGGATCAAAAAAGATAGGAGGCCTTCGAGATGTGGACCTATAGACGAATCCTAAGGATTTCTTGGAGAGACCACATTACAAATGACGAGGTTCACAGCAGGATCGAAGAAACCAGACACCTGTCAAACACCATATCGGAAAGGCGTGCAGAATGGATGGGTCATATGCTGCGACATGAAAATCTCCTGCTTAATATACTGGAGGGAATGATTAAGGGATTGATTGGCAGAGAGCGGCCTCGCCGGGAGTATCTGGAGCAAATATGCCACGATATGGACTGCACCTCCTATACAGACCTCAATAAGATGGCTGAAATCGCTCATTTTTACATGTGTATTGAATTCACAGCACCGGAACGGGCGAATTTTTTTAGCACAGGAAGGAAAAGGTTAATGTCAATATTCTCAAGCATTTCCTCAATCAAAAGTCTTGATTGGGGGACTGTTATTATTTTGTTTTTAAACCTAAGTATGTATTTTAATTTTTATCTATCCCATAATATCCCTTGAAAGAGATTTTTTTTGTTAAGCTGTTATTTTGTTTTATTGTTAAGCTGTATCCATAATTTGTATTGTTGATATGTACAAGTATTGTATTGTTGATATGAATTGGCATATTTAAGCATCACATTTCGTACGAAAAATTTATCATAAATCATAAGATTTTATTACGGACAAAAATTGATAGGGTGTCATTAGCTTTTTTCAGTTTTATAATACATTTAAGGGATGTTGAACGGTCGTTTATTGTGTTAATATATAAACTAATAATTTTACACGTGTCTGATTCATGTAACTGAAAAATACCTTTCAACAAATAAGGGTGGATCATTTCTATATCGGTTTATTATATTAGCCCATTTATCTCATGCATCCCATTCAACCCTCTTTCCTCTGACCTGCGTAGCACCTTCCCACCCTCACACCATAATGGTCAGCACGACAGGCTGTTTATGCAGCGAATAAATGCCTGCGGTAATTCCCATTAAATTAAAAGGATGGTCTTTTATTACGATCCGATAGCACACTGCGGGGTTTGATTGAATTAATCAGCGGCAATTATTACACTGTGCTTTGAATAAGAGTTCTCTCGTGTCGGAACATTGCACTGTTTTAAAGTAATTTTCATATAACAAAAAAAATCTTTTAAATAAGTTCTTTTATGAACAATATATAACCTGAAAATTATTTTAAGTATTTGTACTACATTTACCACTTAGATTATTTCTCAATATAATAATTTCAATGTTCAATATCATATAATTTAATTTGTTTTATCAAACACTGTTTATTCCACTTTTTGTAACGTTATAACCCTACCGATTTCAAGGCTTTCACCTCATCTTCAGGGAGCACAAACAAGACTGAATTATGTTCGAACTGGTACCGATATAGATTACACGCTTCTAACGGTTGGGGGCATTCGGGCTGGGGACTGATGGCTGAGGGAGGCATGGGATGACCTCGGCGAGCAGCGGAGAGATTTTTGGTATATATGTGTTTATCAGATGTTCGCCTCGATGTACTGACTTAGAATTTTCTAGGGCCTCTAATCTGATTACAATGTCAATAAAACTAATTACAATATCTTTAAACCTCCACAACGTTAATGCCTTAACTATAAACAATATATCACATAATTATTCGGCTCTCAGTGAGTCGTGTTCACGGGAAAAAAGACTGACAGGAGCCGAATAAATGCTGAAGAAATATGTGTCTTAAGAAAAATTCATGGGGTAATAATGTTTGACAGAATACGGAAAAAATATATAAGGGATGAACGTGAACTTAAGGGTTATGTGTGAAGTAAGATGAAAATGAGCATGTTGAGATGATGTAGGCATATGGAACAAATGAATGAAGTAAAACTAACATATCATATTGTGTATACATATATAGTGCAAATATGAGTGGAAGGAGTGTGAGAGAAACACCAAGGAAAATATAGTTGGACCAAATTAATTATATTTTGAAAGAAGAAAACTTAGAAAGTCAAAGAAATCGTAGAAGTTGCTTGAGAAGGTGTGTGGATATAAATGAGGCTAAGAATATGTGTCAAGATATGAATTTCTCTTTCCTCTCTGCCTACCCCAACGGAGAAATGGCGTGATGATATGTATGTGTGTATGTCATGGTAAGAACGATTTTGGATTACAATTCGATAATATGGTCATCCAACTGGGATGTTTACATAAAAAAATGAATGCATACAGCGGGAGTTTTTTACGATTAACGAACTTTAAACTGCAGATCTCAATAACGGAGTAGGTTGACGGTTTTTTGTTAGAAAAGATGGGTCTTATGACTTTTTCATATGTTATTTATTTATTTTTTTCAAAACAGGCTTAGCCCGATTACTTTGAAAAATACAAGACATAGAAAAAATATATAAAATAAAAAATAATGTATATGCGTACGTACGAGTATATACACACAAACATATGATGCACATATATTCACAGTCATTTAAGTACGTTGATGAGTGCTTTCGCACGTGCTCAATCTAAGAAGAAAATTTACTTTTGATTTTGGTAATGTGATATGAAATATTTTAACACCCGAAGCAGTCCCGTTCAGAAGAGTTAAGGCCCTTCCAACAGGCATAGCGGCTGGAAGACCCGTTCTTGCGTATGTTATTGAGGATAGTTCTTGCCGGTGCAGTCTAGTGTAATTGTTAGGAACATTCAACGCTAATCTTTGTAGTAATGCTGGACATCTCACAACTCCTCGAACGAGTCTAATAAAGTATACCAGGAGACGCAGATCTCTTCTCACGCTCAAGGAGTTATATCTGAGCATGCCCAGCAGAAACTGAGTAGGATAAAGCCATGGATAGACACCGAACTCTCTCATATAGAGATATCGTAGATATTTTTTTTGTACTTTTTCCACCATGAGTGAGTTCTGCGCCCCCACCGGGCTCCAAATGTAAGCATTGCTTTCTAGTTTGCTACGGATCAATGAATTAAACAATGTTTTGAGCACCAATTGGTTTTCAAACGACTTAGAGATTTTAAGTCGTTTGAAAGTCATGCGACTCATCTCTGTCTAAGACTGTCATAAGACTTCAAATGTTTGACTTAACAACATTATTTAAGATTCTCAGCGCGCATTTCAATGGTCCTGAACTAACTCAGTAACATATGTCATGTTACACGTTTTTTGTAGGCCCACGTAATATGACGAGCTGAGCTATTTCAAGGTTATTCAGGTAGTGAAGTGGTTGCAACTAATTATTTATACAACTGTTGAATAATTGGATTGCATATATAAGGCCATCAATATGGGAATTGTATGGATTTTCATATGACTTTGAATACATACTTTGTTCCTGCCAGGATGAATTGAATGAATTGT
Organism: Odontocerum albicorne; assembly: GCA_949825065.1. Classification (NCBI taxonomy): domain Eukaryota; kingdom Metazoa; phylum Arthropoda; class Insecta; order Trichoptera; family Odontoceridae; genus Odontocerum; species Odontocerum albicorne. The sequence continues at coordinate 1,150,907 of OX463844.1, read as the reverse complement.
GCAGGTGTGCTGTGTTCTTAATCTAACGTTATTTTTTTCCTTTTATATAACACTGTTTAGATATCTCTGTTAAATTTATGATTAATTATTAAAAAAAACAATTGGTAAACACATTTAAACTCTCCTTGATAAAGATAAAAACTGTAACATTTTCGAAACGTCAGCTTTATACGCCAAATAAAGTATTTGTATGTCTCTGTTCTTTTCTTAATTTGTTGAACTAAATATCTCAGGACCATTGAATAAAATAATAATATAATAAATAAAAAGCAGGTATCCGTAGCTTAGTGGTAACGTTCTTGACTTGCACCCGGGAGTTCCAGGTTTAATTCATGATGATATCCAAAAGTCTACCAATATGATAAAAAAAAGGGTTCGCCTGGTAACAATACTCACACGCGCCGAGCGATAGTATTGCTAACAGGTTTAATGACGAACTGCGACTTATCATACATGCCTATTCTAGAAATTCTTCACTCGAAATTGCCTCCAGGCCTCGCTCTTCAACGTGTTCGAAACACTAATTTCGATATATTGAAGGGTAACACAAGAAATGGCTTAGTCTAAAACGATAATACCCGTATTGTGATGATAAGTTTAATACGTTTAAAGTAAGTTGGGGTCAGCGAGGACCAAACCCCGTAAGCTGCGAGATATTCCGTGTAAATAAAATTATTTTATCCTAAAACAACACAATAAATATCTTTATCTCGGCCTCAAACAGCACTTCCAGGGAAATGTGGATAAGAGTTAGAATTATCAAAAGATAGCTTAAGCGAAAAACACGATATTCATTTCGTTTATGGATTTAATTTAAATCAAGAAATAATTTAAATGTTTACGCTTTAAAGTTTTTGTAATTCCTGACGTTGAATTATTTTATAAAGTTCTCAAAATATTTATCCCTGAAATGAAATCGTTAATTTTTCAACTTGAGCTTGATATTAATTAAAATTTACTTCCTTCGTACAATATCTATAACAGAAGGAGTTAGCCTATCTTAAGACGTTGTGTATATCTTTTATAATATAATTAATTTGTTAATATATTACAAGTATATAGTATACAGGTGAGCCTGACGCACCAAACGTTGTGATTAATAAAATGTAAGAAAATGCATATTACAAATAAAAAATGAATGTTATCTGATTTCCTAACTTTGCCTTAATAATTATTTATTTATTAATTATATGTTTATTCGCAGCAACTGCGCTCATACATAAAAACATGCCAAAATCGCACATATATATCTCGCGTCAAATAGCAGGACATAAATTTGAAAGATAAGCTATCAAAAGATCTGGGCTCATCCCATATCATCCCCCGACCAAGATACACCCCACCAATATAGGACGAGCCCGGCCACAAGAACACCAGATTTTTTTTCATCCCACACCCTTGTAGACGTAGACTAAGAAAAAAGAAACAAATAAATTAATATTTGGCAGGAAAAAAAATATAAAGTTAACCATCAAATACCATCTATGGTTAACTGTCAGCAAAAAAAAATGAAGAAAAAACTGAGAGAAAAAAAATCTTGATTCATTCCCATTTACATTTCAGACACACCCCATTGAATACCACATTCCTTTTAAATAACGTTCGTCTTCTAGAAGATATAGTTGTGAGTGTCTTTGTTATCTGAACTTTCCCCTGACCTGGAAATCTTAATTGTAATAATCAAAATTAGAATTGGCTGTGTGGAAAAACCGTGGTCTGCAGGCTAGCGCTGACATACTCGAATGTTTTTCCATGCGACTCGTTGATGGTGATGGAATATGCGAGAATGATTAAAAAAAAATTTTCGCTTCAATGAAAATTCCATATCAGTCGGAACTAAATTTTATGGGATGCAAACAATTTCGGTGCAATTATTTTCAGAAATGATATAAATTTGCAATAAAGATCAGTTGGATAAAATTGATTTTTTTTTCGGATTGTGTAATGTATAATGATCGCTACTTTATTCAGCAGCAGACCGTGTGATGTCATACCTAATGGAGTTTGTGCAGTGTATAATGATCGCTACTTTATTCAGCAGCAGACCATGTGATGTCATACCTAATGGAGGTTGTGCAGTGTATAATGATCGCTACTTTATTCAGCAGCAGACCGTTTGATGTCATACCTAATGGAATTTGTGCAGTGTATAATGATCGCTACTTTATTCAGCAGCAGACCGTGTGATGTCATACCTAATGCAGTTTGATTCTTACTTCTAGACTTATCTCGTTCGAATTTTCAAACATTCGTCATTTTCAACTTTACAAGTGTATCATTTTTAATTGTTTTCAATACTATCACCAATTTTGTACATTTCTTCGAAATATAACTTCATCTTCAGTGGTCTGAAATATAACTTCATATTCAAAATATAACTTCATCTTCAGTTGACTAAAATATAACTTCATCTTAGGAATATAACTTCATCTTCAGTTGACTAAAATATAACTTCATCTTCGAAATATAACTTCATCTTCAGTTGACTGAAATATAACTTAATTTTCGAAATGAAACCTCATCTTCAGTTAACTGAAATATAGCTTCATCTTCGAAACATAACTTCATCTTCAATTGACTGAAATATAACTTCATCTGTAGTTGACTGAAATATAACTTCATCTTCAGATGACTGAAGTATAACTTCATCTTCAGTTGACTGTTCTTTCTTTCGACAAAACCCTTTTATTATTACCTTTAATTACACTTATACCACGCGTTCTTTTTTTCCTAACATTTTACTAACGTTCTTCTAAAATATTCTTATATTTACCTCACCATTCATGCTTTCTTCCTTTTTTTTATACCTTTCTTTTTGTAGATTCATCAAAATGGTACATAATTACTTCAATAAACAATTTCATACATGCCATCACACCCTCTTCCTGTTGAAGAAGACAGAAAAGAGAGAGCGCTAGAATTTCTTATCGCGACACACATATTTTGCCTCCTCTCCACCCATAGACCTCATACAGCTCCTACGATTTATCTGACTTCTACATTTTTTTATTTAAAATTATTAAACACTCGAGTGTTAATACTCTTCATGCCCTATTTTTCTCTTTCACGTAGTTCTTAACTTTCTTATCTCATCATAAATCTATTTGTTTACATCCAACTTGTGCAGTGCCACAGTCTTCTTTTGCTGTAGCCACCAATATACGTTTCATATTCATCCACTCCTTATTAATATTTAATGTATAACTTATTTTTCTGATTCATCAACATGTTTTAATGATTATTTTAATATTTTATCGTCCATTCTTTCAACGTAACTGAACCATTTGAATACTTCTTTCTGATTTTATAATTTTTAGTATTAAGGTTATTTGTAAATAATTTGTTGTTTCAGGTGAATATTTAATCCAACTCTCTTTTTCAGCTTGCTTACTCAGCGTTGTCCATTATGCATGAATATAAATTCGCAAAAATAATTAATTTTAATATCCTTTTGACCGTGACCCTCCCTTAACCCATAAACATAACGAGAAGCAAACCACTTGAGGGTTGAGGGCTGAAGTCGGAGGCACGAATATAGTACGGGCCCCGGTAACTCTTAAATTATGTTCGATTCACGCAAATTCTGGGATCAAGCGCTCTCCGTGATCTCTGATCAATAATTTATCGGATTTGCGTTTTTAACACGTAACCGTGGCCAAAGCGGCCCTAACTTATCTGTATATAGCCAGGGTTAAAAGGGTCAGATTTTATCACAAAATTTTCAGGCTGCATTTTTTATCAGCGTGAGTTGGCACGTGACGGCCGGCCTAGAGAGCCCACGGGTCCAGGGGGGTTGAGGCAGAAGCGGCGCCAGAGTTTCTGGCCCCCGTGTGTGAAAACAAATTTTTTTACTCCTGTTTATATGATTGAAATCCCTTGCAATCAAAGAACGATGTTGAACGTTGATGACTTCTGTGACATGGTTGATAAAACGATTGATTTCAATATTGGGACTTTAGGTTCGATTTCCAATGTTATTCCCAAACAAATGTGTCCCTGTATGACTTAAAATTTGATCTGCCAACAAAATTTACACTCGTTTAACGTGTATGAATGTTGTTGACTGTTTACGAGTTAGGTGGTATTATTAACGCGTGCTATGACGAACTATAAGTAACGCACTTACTCCAGTAGTTTTAACACTGAAGGCTCAATGCTTCGGGCTAAAGACAATACTGTCTCCCAACCAGGCTCTTCAATGTAATGTAAATAAGGGATGTTTTAAGTTCATTTTATGGATCACCGGTAGTTGTCTAACAGTAAGCATTCATGCTAAGCCAGTAAGAGTCTCAGCTCGATTCTAGATCGATTTACTTCCTGTCTGGTTTTAGTCGTAGATTGTTTGATACTAACGTGTATGTCTTTTTTTCGGATTTGTGTTGCTTGTCACAATTTCTTTTAGTACTATTGTATTAAATAACACAACAAATGCTTTATTGAACAGCTTAACGAAGGACTGCAGAAGATTTGATCTGTTGATCATGTTAGTTTGTCAAGACTGTGTAATTGCTGAATGCAACAGCATGCATACAATGAACCAATACATGCAGTCATGTTCCATTAATAGGATGACTGACAATCATAATCGATTACGAGGGATAGCTTAACGTTGGATTGATTATTTCTTTGTGTCTATGGTTTATTTTTTTTATCAAGGTGTTATAATTAAAAAAAAAACACTCACAATGACATTCCTGTCAGATAAGTGCACTTGAATATAGCATATTTTTGTAACGTTATATTTAGTTTTACAAAAAATATATATCGTATATATCGCTGAGAGGGTTTCTACTCGGAGGTGGAACTGAGCGGAGAAGATTACCAAATGTACCGATGGAAAGTGACCCCAGAAAGCCCTGGAGTGGAACCAGTGATAGAAAAAATAAGTTTTAAAATACCCCTAGCAAGATGCTTTGGTGTCAAATCACTGTTAATTTGCTATGGGAACATTAGTTGTTAATAACATCAAACATTAGTTGTTATCAAACATTAGCATCAAACATTAGTTGTTAATAACAACACACACTGATATAACTGGACATGATTCGTAGCGGTTACACGTGGTACTAACAAATCAAATATATATGGTAGTGCGAATTTGAGTGGTTAAGCGTGGTAGAGATATACCAAGAAAAGTACAGTTGGATTAAGTGAATTATGTTTTGAAAGAAGCAAATATAGAAAGTCAGAGAAATTGTAGGATATATATCGAGAAAGGAATGTCTGGTACTTGGTAAATGCGCTTACCCAGACCGAGAAATTTCGTTATGGTTGGTAAGTAAATAAATAATAAAAAAAATATTCTTGAAGTATTTCCAACTGTTTTGAAGTGAAACTTCTATTATACGCGGTAGGGCAAATTGGCCTGAACGTCACGAAAAGTGAAACGGTGTATTATATTATTATTAATTATTTTAATATTAATGATTATTTATTATTAATATTATTAAGTGTATTATATTATTATTAAAATTATAATTAAAATTATTATTATTTATATTTTTATATTAATATATTTAATAATTATTAATTTTATTTTATGTCAAATTATTTTGTTCTATTTTATTCAATATTTATTTAATAGATAATTATAATAATATGCATATTTACTATAAAATAATTCACTTAATAATTAATAATAGCATAAAAATATTAATACATTTAATATTAAAAAATAATTTAACATTATTAAGTGTATTATATTAGTATTACAATTATCATTTATTATTAAAATTATTATCATTAATTATTAAAAATAAAAAAAAGAATCTTTTTTTGTTGAATTAAGATAGATTTTCTTGAATTAAATTCCACATAACCTTTTCCTAATCCTAAAAAAAATAAAAATCGTAAACGAATGCAAAAAAGCAATGCATAAAATCAACTTTTCCTAGGAGGTAGAAAAGTTTCACTACAGTGCGAGAGTCTCACGCATCTTTTTTTTTTAAATTTATTATACACATATTTATAACACTTTGACATAATTGTGAATCCTTAATACAACACTTTAGTTCCAAACGTTTGAGCTTTTTTTTGGAGCTTTTAATAAAATGTAAAATATCAGATATAGTACGGCCCTGCTGTGATGAGACATCGGCCAGGCAGCCCAGCGCCCAGGAGGGAAATATTATATGGTGATACCGAGTGTCACCTTTGAGATTGTCACATTGATGAGGTCCATATAAGCCCGTCCCTTTGAGATATTTGCGCTTCTTTTGGATGATCGACGTCCTACTTTTATTTTTCTCTCGAAAAATAATATTTCGATTCTTTAGTCGGTCGTTCAATCAGTCACCGAAATCAGTGATCCTCAAAATTTTATATTTGTACTTTATATTAGGTTGTCCGGACTAAAATGTCGTTTTTTTTTAAATGAAAGAGGTAATTGAAAAAAATGTATTTTCTTATTCCTTCCGTGGTTGCAGTCCTAAGACTGGTTTGCAGCAATTTGAACTCTTCTCCTCCATTCCCCCCCTGTCCTGTGCGGCTCTTTTTAAGTCTGTATATGTTGAGCAGCGCACGTCCACCAACAGGTCCTCCAGGTACTCTCGGCGTGGACGTCCCCTAGAGTTTGTCCCCTCGGTCATACCCTCCATTATGGCATGCGAGAGGCCCTCTTGTCGTATCATATGACCGATCCATCTTGCACGCCTTTCGGACAGGATCCTGAGCAGGTGCCTTCCTCCTTCGATTCGTTGGAGAACCTCTTCATTTGTGATGCGGTCTCTCCAGGAAATTCCTAATAGTCTTCTATAGGACCACATCTCAAAAGCCTCTAGTCTTCGTCTATCTCTTTCGGATAGGCACCATGTCTCGCAGCCGTACATCAAGATACTCCATACATAGGTCTTGATGAGGAGTATTCTCAGTTTTAGGTCTATATTATTTGATTCTATTATTTTCGACCTTTTATTAAATGCAAGTCTAGCCTGATATATACGGCTGTCGACCTCGCTCTTGGACCGACCGTCCCGTGTTATTTTGCTCCCGAGGTAGACAAACTCCTCGGTGTTCTTTAGTGGTTTACCCGACATCACTATTCTCATCTGGTGCTGCGCTCGGCCTACAGTCAGCAGCTTTGTTTTGTCTTTATTTATCTTCATACTGTAGTTATTTTGAAGAATGCTTTCCATAGTTGTTAAGGCCTCTTGTTTGTTAAGATTTCTTATTACGTCGATATAATTCTCCCTCAGTAGATACAACCTTCTTCCATCTGTTTTACACATTTTTAAAGCCGTCAGAATAAAATTTAGTAGATTTGGATGCAAAATATTCTAAAGTGCGATTTTTTTTTCCAGCTAAATAGTGCTGCATAGATCTAAATAAATGATAATCTGAAGGAGCCAAATCGGGACTATAGTATATGGTGGGTGAAGAAAAGTTTTCCATCCAAGCTCCTTTATTTTATTTTCAGTCATCTTTGATGTATGGGGTCGGGCGTTGTCGTGTTGCAATAAAATTGAATGTCGATTGAAAAAACCAGGTATCTATATCCTTATTTATGCATTTAAATTTTAAGTTGGGCACAGTATACTTCACTCGTAATTGTTTAACCGGAAGGAAGGTCTTCGTGATAAATTATGCCTTTTGCAACCCACCATACACTCAAAAGCATTTTTTTTTTCAGTTAGACCCGGTCGAAGGATCGGTTTTGCTACATGTCCCTTTGAAAGCCATTGGCGTTTACCATACGTCGTTGGTTCGAATATAGGACCCACTTTTCGTCTCCGGTCACTAAATGGTGTAAAAACGTGTGTTTGTCTCTTTTTCACGTGCATCTCAACATGCATCCCTCCATGTCCCTTTGTGCGGTCTGGAGCTTTTGTGTGTAATTTTCTGTGAGCGTCGATATCTTGCAGCTATACGTAAGTATTGGGATAATACACTGGTTATAGACCTTTTGCTTCAAAGATATTGGGAGACAATTTTTGAAGACGTTGTTCAAACGTCCAAATGAGCTCCATGCTTTTTTTGTCTCTTTTTTGTCGTGCTATTTACAAGAAGGACATGAAGATTTTGTCGTGCTATTTACAAGAAGGACATGAAGATTTTGTCGTGCTATTTACAAGAAGGACATGAAGATTTTGTCGTGCTATTTACAAGAAGGACATGAAGATTTTGTCGTGCTATTTACAAGAAGGACATGAAGATTTTGTCGTGCTATTTACAAGAAGGAGATGAATATTTTGAAGGTTTCCACATAGGCATATGAGGTAACGACTGATCCAAACCTTGGGTGTGGAATTCAACAATGTGTAAGGGTGTGTTTCAGCTGATTGTTTTACTATTTAGAACAAAAATTTGCCATTTGGCCTTGACTAATAAAGCAGTTCTTTAAATTCACATAATGCATGTCTTTAGCATTGTAACTAATACTCCACGGTTTGCTTTTACTAATACTCCACGGTTTGTTATACTAATACTCCACGGTTTGCTATACTAATACTCCACGGTTTGTTATACTAATACTCCACGGTTTGTTATACGAATACTCCACGCTTTGTTATACTAACACTACACGGTTTGTTATACTAATACTCCACGGTTTGTTATACTAATACTCCACGGTTTGCTATACTAATACTCCACGGTTTGTTATACTAATACTCCACGGTTTGTTATACTAATACTCCACGGTTTGTTATACTAATACTCCACGGTTGACTTTACTAATACTCCACGGTTTGTTATACTAGTACTCCACGGTTTGCTATACTAATACTCCACGGTTTGTTATACTAATACTCCACGGTTTGTTATACTAATACTCCACGGTTTGCTATACTAATACTCCACGGTTTGTTATACTAATACTCCACGGTTTGTTTTACTAATACTCCACGGTTTGTTATACTAATACTCCACGGTTTGTTATACTAATACTCCACGGTTTGTTATACTAATACTCCACGGTTTGTTATACTAATACTCCACGGTTTGTTATACTAATACTCCACGGTTTGTTATACTAATACTCCACGGTTTGTTATACTAATACTCCACGGTTTGTTATACTAATACTCCACGGTTTGTTATACTAATACTCCACGGTTTGTAATACTAATACTCCACGGTTTGTTATACTAATACTCCACGGTTTGTTATACTAATACTCCACGGTTTGTTATACTAATACTCCACGGTTTGTTATACTAATACTCCACGGTTTGTTATACTAATACTCCACGGTTTGTTATACTAATACTCCACGGTTTGTTATACTAATACTCCACGGTTTGTAATACTAATACTCCACGGTTTGTTATACTAATACTCCACGGTTTGTTATACTAATACTCCACGGTTTGTTATACTAATACTCCACGGTTTGTTATACTAATACTCCACGGTTTGTTATACTAATACCCCACGGTTTGTTATACTAATACTCCACGGTTTATTTTACTAATACTCCACGGTTTGTTATACTAATACTCCACGGTTTGTTATACTAATACTCCACGGTTTGTTATACTAATACTCCACGGTTTGTTATACTAATACTCCACGGTTTGTTTTACTAATACTCCACGGTTTGTAATACTAATACTCCACGGTTTTCTATACTAATACTCTACGGTTTGTTTTACTAATACTTCACGGTTTGTTATACTAATACTCCACGGTTTGTTATACTAATACTACACGGTTTGTTATACTAATACTCCACGGTTTATTTTACTAATACTCCACGGTTTGTTATACTAATACTCCACGGTTTGGTTTACTAATACTCCACGGTTTGTTATACTAATACTCTACGGTTTGTTATACTAATACTCCACGGTTTGTAATACTAATACTCCACGGTTTTCTATACTAATACTCCACGGTTTGTTATACTAATACTCCACGGTTTGTTATACTAATACTCCACGGTTTGTTATACTAATACTCCACGGTTTATTTTACTAATACTCCATGGTTTGTTATACTAATACTCCACGGTTTGTTATACTAATACTCGACGGTTTGTTATACTAATACTCCACGGTTTGTTATACTAATACTCCACGGTTTGTTATACTAATACTCCACGGTTTGTTATACTAATACTCCACGGTTTATTTTACTAATACTCCACGGTTTGTTATACTAATACTCCACGGTTTGTTATACTAATACACCACGGTTTGTTATACTAATACTCCACGGTTTGTTATACTAATACTCCACGGTTTGTAATACTAATACTCCACGGTTTTCTATACTAATACTCCACGGTTTGTTATACTAATACTCCACGGTTTGTTATACTAATACTCCACGGTTTGCCTTTTAAAGCCAGACTGAAACTCTGTTTAAAATAATTAAATATAAACGGGAATCAAATCCACAGCCTCCAGATCGAGGTGTTTTTTGTATTGTATTACACTTTTATTGTATGCAGTACAACCAAAATCTCAGTTATCAAGGGAATTTATTGCAATTTGGTAATCTCTTCCAACAATCCAAAAATATGTTAATGAAGCCTTGAAGTGAAAACGTTTTTTTTTTAAATCTGGGTTCCAAGTGCAATCGAACCCAATCGTGGGATACAAGCGTCTTACCAACTAGGCCACTGAGGTGTTTTATTTGTTATTAAAAAATATTTATTTCATATGCAAGACCCCCGTTATTATTTTTAAAATTTACAGTCTCCCTTTTATAACAAAATACAGTTTCGCAAACAATTGAAAATGGAAATATTAAATTGTGAAGATTTGTGAAAGTATAAAAAAACTCGTAGAATATGTATGTGTGTGATTGCATTCAAACTATTTGTCATTTTGTGCAGGAAGTCACTTTTATGATGGCACTTGCCAAAGTTGGCGAGCTCCTTCTTTAATTTCGGACCCTTAACTTTATTTGACACTTCTCCCTCCATGTTTGCCAGTATAAAGTCTCAATAAATAAATTTTTCATGTCAGCAATCCTGTCACGTCTCATGAAGTGGCCTGCGAGATCCGGACATGTCCTTCCATCGCGTCCTCCCAAACCTTTTCCGAATCTCTTCTTGAAACATCTCTATCTGATAGATTCCCCCTTAACCCGTCAGGCCCGTATTTCTAAAAAAAAATTTCAATCCCAGGGACGTTTTTTTTTTATGGAGATCGTTTTTAACGAAATCGTTTAACTATTGCTCATATAAATAGATGATAAAACAGGGCACTGTTTTCGTCCATACTTGTGTGGGATTTCTGGTGCGCTTACGGTGCACGTCATACGTTCCTGTGGGGAGTTTTGGTTTTGATGCGCGTGCGGTGCACGTCATACGTGCCTAAAGGGTTAAACTCCCCTTTCGGATTTTTACTCACCCCTTCTTTCGATGAATTTTCACTTCAGGGGTGGTTCTTAAAATATTTCGGCACTATTTAGAACTCATAATTATCAATGCAAATTTACTATGTTTTTTTTTTATATAAAAAAAGAAAAGGTGTGTAGACTGTTTATTAAAATTTATTTTTTTAACGAAATCAACAAATTAAATATTAAACTTAAATAGATTTTAATACATTCAAAGGAACCTTCTCCTTTCCCTCTCCCCTTCATGGTCCTGGGCAGTCCTAAAATGGGGGAAGAACTAAAAATAAAGGAATAAGGAATGACTATGCTTCAGGCAAACTGAATAATTTATTTTCTCGTATGCTACCCTTCAATTTTTCCGAATTATTGTGTTTAACACATACAGAAGAGCGTGGCCGGGACACAATATTGTCTTTGGCCCAGGTAAACAAGCCTTCGGATTAGTAATCTGTGGAAAAGGCACATAACTCGCGGTTCGTCATTAAACGTGTTGGTGGCAGCACTACCGCTCGGCGCGTGCGAATATTATTACCAGATGAATTATTTTACCAGACTTTTTAATAAAAAAAAGATGCCAGTCTGGTAATAATATTTGCACGCACCGAGAAATATTTTTGCTAACAAATTAAATGACGAACCTCGAGCTATGTTCTTTATCCAGAAGTTCTAAGCCTGAAGGCTGGCTTACTGGGACCAGATAATATTGTATCCAGGCCACTATCTTAAATATTTTCAAAATATTATTTCGGATAAATAGAAGGGTATCATTCGAAAAAAATGCACCATCGCCATATTCATTTCATCTCTTTGTTTGAATTACGTCAATTATTTTTAATAACAATAAAAATAAATGGTCAATATAAGAATATACACGTGTGTATTGCCAATATACGAGTATACACGTGTAAAGTGCCAATATACGAGTATACACGTGTATAGTGCCAATTACAGAGCTGACTTTCTTCAATAGCGCTATTATATGTGATTCAAATTCATTTTCATTGATAGAGTTAAAAATATAACTAAAAAAACGCGTCAAACACTGAAAAAGTAAATTATTTTCGTTCCATCTTCAAAATGAGTGAAAAAATTACTCCAGAAATTTAAGTAAATAACAAACAAAAATATATGCGCTTTACTTTGCCTTTCGTAATAAAACATATTTATCACGAAATAAATTTGGAATTAAGTTTAGCAACGATAATTAAGTCCAAACAACATCTATCCCAGATCTACTAAACTATTTTCCTGACATCGCAATTTATATATGTACATACAATATATTTAATTTCTGTGTCTGATCTTCATAAGCTGATATTTTTACCACGTTTTGGTGAATATTATAATCAAAGCCTTTTTCTGTTCCTGGATCCACCCCCTTTGCGCCTTCCCTCTATTCCCTTCCAACTCCCTCCACGTGCCACGCTTCCTCGAGGCGATGACCATCGGCCAGAATATCAAATTGCCAAAAAATAAAATGTCAATTTTTTCACCCTAAGTATCAACTCATAAAATATTTAAATATACGGCATAATTTTTAAGTACGTGATTTTCTTCCGAATAAACCATTTCTCGAAAATTATTTATGGACCGTAAAACTATTTGGTATTTTGAACGGATTTAATATCAGTATCAGTGGAAAGTATTGTAAAAAAACTTAACCGTACGAAGTATTAAATATAAATTTACATTTTATATTGTAAATATGTCAGAAGCATGAATGTTTGAAAAATAAATAATAAATTGTTTGTGAAGTTTTCTGATATGGTATAACTTTTACAGATTGTGATTCAAATACATATTCTTATTTTGTTTCTTACTTAAAATTTCTGTAAAAATACATTTTTACTATGTACGAGTTTGTCAATACAGGGGCATGAATCCAAAAACTTTATGTCAAAGCTATGCATTCCACTATATGTTAAGTGTATAGTGATTGGTATAACATTGAGATAAATAAATATAAAAGAGTTATTATTTCCTTTTGGGATAGACAGAGAGGAAGTGGCTCTAGACTTTACTATCACGTTACACGACTTTCCTATCCTACACACCGCTTTACTTTGTATTATATAATATAACATATTTGTTGTTTAAAGTACTACATATTAGATTTATTGCCAGGAAGCAATTTCAATCAAACAATCAGAAGAGTTTTAACGAGCCTCAGGTGTAAATCAGACTATAATATGGACACCAACGGTAATCAAACCCGCAACCTCCAGGCTCTTAAACATACATCTTCTCAACAAGACCACGGAGTTTGTCATACTTTCTCTTATTTCTTCAATTTCCCTATTTTTTTAAATTCCTACCACTTGCATGATACTCGTATTAATTTTCATTAGATTGTCATCTAGCATACCGTTCTCTCACTTTTTCACTCTAAATTAATTAAATAGATTGTCATCTACCATGCCGACCTCTCACCTTTTCACTGTGAATTAATTAAACATATTTTCATCTACAATGCCGTCCTCTTACATTTTCACTGTGAATTAATTAAACAGATTTTCATCTACCATGTCGTCCTCTCACCTGTCACTGTGAATTAATTAAACGGATTTTCATCTACAATGCCGTCCTCTCACCTTTTCACTGTGAATTAATTAAACATATTTTCATCTACAATGCCGTCCTCTCACCTGTTCACTGTGAATTAATTAAACAGATTTTCATCTACTCGTACAATGCCATCCTCTTACCTTTTCACTGTGAATTGATTAAACAGAATTTTTTTCTTTTTTTATATTTTTTGCTACGAATTCACTTTACGATTTTTGATTTATTACAATATATACAAACCACCACAGCATCTTCCTGTCGGGATATGCAGAAAACATAGATCACCGGACTTTCCAATTTTAGCACACCACCTTTTCCTATTTTACATCCATATGCCTTCTTATACAACTCTTACGATTTTTCTGCCAAATAATTAAGAAAAGCCGCAGTCTGTGTACTTTAATTTTAAAAGTGCCAAATTGTGAAGAGGTAGACTCGGGAAATAGTGTAAGAAAATAGCTGAATTAATTTTATTTAAGAAAAAATAAAAAAGTACGAATAACAGTAGAGCTTATACGAGAGATATGCGAGTATGCAGACGGATGCTGCGGGAGTTTTACGAGTATATATGAATAAAATGACGTGGAGATCAGGGCTCTCTGCTACCCCTAAAGATATATATCGTGATGGTGTACTAACCACTATGCCATGACATCAACAATTTATGTATATATAAGAATTAAATAATATTTTCCCTCTTAGTGCCGATCAATCAAATATAATTTAAGTAGCTCGAACATTTATTTCGAGAGTCGCCCAGTTGAATGGCGCGATTATTTATTTCGATAAACATATAAAATATAAGTCTTTTTTGGCTATAAATTTCAACGGCACCGAACAAAAGTAATTTAGGTGCGTATCGTATGCTGGGTATTGTTGTCACCCGCTGCCGAGAGATGGAGTTATTCCCCGTAATATAGTGGAGCCTCTACGAAAAGTTGGTAACTTCACGTTTCAGGTATAACTCTAGGTGTTTGAGTTAACATGACGTGTGAGGTTTTAAATAAATATTTATAAATAAATACAGGTTTATTGATAGCAACATAGTATGTACATAATACATTTAGATATATTTCAAGAACACATTAAAAAGAGAATACATTTAAAAAACGGAAGGTATCAAAACGTCTTGGCTCATCTAATAACACCCCCCCGGCCAAATACATACCACCAATATAGGGCGAGCCCAGCCACGGGGACACCAGATGTTTTCAGCCCACACACTTGAACATTTAGAATAATAAAAGAAAAAAAAACACAGAAAATAAGTAGATGACAAAAAAATATTATACATTCAAGAGAGAAGAAATTAAAAGGTCCGGGCTCATCCCACAAACATTCCCCCGGCCGAGATACACCCCACCAATGTAGTGCGAGCCCGACTTCAAGGGCGTCGGGGGGCTTCCAGCCCACACCCCTGAATATCTAGATTAAAAAACAAAAAAACGTATGGCAGAAAACCAAATAAAAAGTAAACCTACATATACCACCTCAGGATAACTGTCAGCAAGAACGAAAAAAAGAAAAGCCTCAAAGGAGTCCAAATTTTATGAAAGTAAAATGACAAATGGGAAATGACGTTCACACATAAAAAAAAATACGACACAATACATTGAAATAGTTAAGCAGTAATAAAAGAATGAAAAAAAAAGCAAATAAGCGACCTATTAACCACTAAGAAAGCCATTAACTACCCAGAAGGTAACACTTAGGAAGCACTTGAAAACGACGGTTTTTTAAGAGGTGTTATAAAAAAATATGATTGCATATGAACACTACACACTACACTGCACCTAAAGCCGGATGTGTTACTATCACAAATTGAAAGATCTGCAAAGTTTTTTTTTGCAGTTCGTCTTCCCTTAGTAAGTTTACTGCGGTTTTCTTATCAAATATTTTTTAAGAATCGTGTATATGTAGATGCGGGAAAGTACCTAACCTTGTGACCGTAGCCGCTATCAACCATTACTTATACTCAACTTGTATATGTTTAATTTATTATATTTTTTATCTGTTAATAATAATAATAATAATGTGTTTAAGTGCCGAGTACGTCACCCTTGACTTTGCTCTGTAAACTGTGCTATATAAATTGTACTTTTATTAATATTACTAAAATTTTAAGCCTATAAACCCTATTTCAAATTGTATCACTTTTGTGGATTACTGACATAAACAGTAAGCTGGAACAGCGACAGCTGAGATGGTACGGGCACATAAGACGGAGACTACCAGACCATACGGTAAATCAGGCAATGTCTGTGGATCTTCCACGACAGCCGTCCAGAGGAAGACCAAAGAACTCCTGGATAACTCAATGCTCCAAAATCCTAAAGAGAAACGTCCTAGATGAAAGCGACAACCAGAACCGAAGAACATACATCTTGAGAATGAGAAGAGTCGACCTCAACTGCCTGCCTTGACAATGAGTTGGGGCAGTGCCAGGAAGAAGAAGACTTTTTGTTGTGTACTACACAATCTGACTGGTTTATTGTAATGTGATAAAATCTTCTGATCAACCAAAATGTTATTAAAACGCTATTAAATGAAAACCAAAGACTCGATTACTGGGAGCATGGACAATATTGTTTTCCAACTACACTTTTTAATATGCTTGACATACCAATAAGGTAAGTTGAAGTGTGCCAAAAGAAAAATAAGTGAAAACTAGAATGGAAAGAAAGTGGATACCATCGGGAATCGAAACGGCAACCCTCGGGTCGGAATACATACGTCTTGCCAATTAGGCCACATTAAATTATTGAAAGCCCTCCAATTTTGGTGAACAGTGTTTTTGTGATAGCATTTTTTAATTACTATTTAAAAATACAAGAATTTAATAGTTTTTCGGTGACACCATTCACCTCAAGTAGATTTCTAGCACTTATCTTAGGCGACTAATAAGCATGAGTACTATAAGTATTTCCGATGGAAAAAGGTCTGAATGATAATACTTCGAAAATCGAACTCGAAACGTAAGAGTTTATAACCAAGCGTGCGTGCCACAACACGCATTTGCCTTAAGTGTTTTTTTTTTCAAACGAAAAACGAACAATCGGGGGTATTAAAATTCACATACTATATTTATAATAAGATATATAACTATCACATGTTGAAAGATCTAAACAGGTTTCTTTGTAGTTCATCATCCCTTAATTTACTGCGGTTTTCTGATGAAATATGTTTTTCTTAACATATGCAGGTGTAAAAAAATACCTAATCTAATAGCTTCAGCCATCACCTTCCTGTCCTTACACTCATAATTTTTACCCTGAAATATTTTGTTTTGTAATATTTTAAATCTATTAATACTAGCGGGGTTTAGCCCTGAATTAGAGCGCCCTTGAAAAAAGTTTGCTCTCTTAACGGCATTATATAAAGTGTTATTTTATTATTATTAAAAAATAATTATATACCGGTATATCAGTTAGTTGGCTAGATGTTTGTCTTCTAGCCCCCGTGGCTTGTTGGACCAATTCCCACTGGACCCAATATTTAAAAATAAAGGTATTTATTCTGACTTTTACTGAAGGCATATCCTTAACAACCACCTTGTACTATAAATTATGAAAGCGTGATAAAATTTAGTTTATTAGGAAAAGCATGCGCTACAATTTATTTATTTAATTCAATGTCGATTCCGACCTCAAAATAATAGTAAAATTATTTTAATATTAACAATAAATACATTTTAACCTGTCAAAACATAAATTTAACAAATTAAAATTTTATATCTCGTGTGCTTTAAAGTTATGGTATTTTTAATAAAAATCTTATAAAAATTACAAATTTTTAAATTGAAATATATTTTTAACATGTATTTGGCATTTACCAATTTTTGGCATAAACACCAAGATATAATAAATGAATGTGCGCACCGTTCGGGAGCATCGGTTCCGGTCGGTATATTTGGGTATATCCAGGTATATCCATGAATGTCCCAGTATATTCCGGACAGACTCGCAATGTCCGGTACCTGTCTGGGAAATCACCGGACGGAAAAATTGCCATTTGAAAATATAATTCAATCGAGCAGTTTCGTTTCTCCGTTTCAGTCACGCAAATCTTTATGAATCTAGTGAAACAAAAATTTATATATATTTTGTCTATTATTTATAGTTTAACATTGTGGAGGTTAAAAGACATTTTAATTTCTTTTATCAAACACTGTTTATTCCACTTTTTGTAACGGTATAATCCTACCTTATATTTAGGGGAGCACAAACAAGACTGAATTCTGTTCGAACTGGCACCGACATACACACTTCTAACCGTAAACATTGGGGATGGGGGTTGGGGGAGGCATGGGACGACCTCGGCGAGCAGCGGAGAGATCCTTGGTATATATTTGTTGGATAGATGTTCACCTCGATGCACTGACTTAGAAATTTCTAGTGCCTCTAATCTGCCCAATTTATTTCCGTTCCTACTGATATGTAAGAATTTGGCATCATCGATAAAAAATGTAAATAATTTTAGGATAAATTAGAGGATTTGTGTTAACGAAATCTCTTTTTAAAAGACCTTCCTGTCTTTCCTATGTAGAAATTATCACAGTCAGTGATATATTTTCGTTATGAAACGTTATATACAATATTTTCGTTATAAAACGATTCTATGTGAGTAATCGTTTTATTTGAGCTATACATTTTTTTAAATTTTATAACATATCAAGTATTGGTTTAACTTGGTATATTTTGTTTTTATAAAATTCATATGAAACACGTTCTCTTTGTATACATTCTAAAGTAAAATTAAGTGTTTTATGTACGGTATAAAATTTAAAATAATACAAAGGAATAAATATGAGCGCTTACTAAAACGGCATTCTATAGTAGTCCTTTAATGAGATGTCTCTGTTGTATATTTCAAAGTAATGTCTGAAAGCCGTTCCTTCGGAGAGGAGCAGAACTTGGAGGTCAACGAAGTATTCATCGAATAAATTGATTGTTCCGAATCGAACCAATGGGGTAGGGTATTTTAACAAGGATTTTGTCGTTGCTGATTCTGTGGCGTGAAACGGTCTGGCTCTTAGACCTCGGTCACAGAGGTAGGAGCCTCGATTGGTGCTTAGAGCTACGCTGCGAGCTAGGTGACATATCCTAGGAAACTAACGCACCGCATACTATAGCAATGGCCACACTGCACGCTTCGCGCCACGCTACGTGACTATTATAGTCACCTAGTAGCGTAGCTCTAAACACCAAGCGAAGCTAGTGTTAGAGATATATGCGTGACATGTGCAGCTTTAGGAAGCACATGAAAAAATAAAAATTTTTGGAAGTCTTATTAAATGGTTGAGTATGTGTATTAATACTACACACATACACAAAAAAACATCACTGCCTCCAAGTATTAGAGGTGGCTTGTGCAGCTTTAAAAATTACTTTAAGAAAATCATTTTCGGAACGTCTTATCAAAATATATAATAATAATAACAATTTTTTTTAACAATACATAAATTAACAACACACCACCTTAATCCAAATATATTACTTTCACATATCGGAAGATCTACATACGTTTTTTTTTTGTAGTTCGTCTTTCCTTGCAAAGTTTTCTTACCAAATATATGTTTCTAAACACATGCAGTTGCGGAAAAGTACCATATCTGGCAGCCACAGCCACAGCCACCACCTTCCAACGATTTAACTCGACTTATATATATTTATTATGTAATACTTTTAATATGTAAATAATAGTGTTCGAATCTCGAGTTAGAGCACCATTGAGGAGAGTCAGATTTAGAGGAGAATCTCGAGTTAGAGCACCATTGAGGAGAGTCAGATTTAGAGGACAATCTCGAGTTAGAGCACCATTGAGGAGAATCAGCTTTAGAGGAGAATCTCGAGTTAGAGCACCATTGAGGAGAATCAGCTTTAGAGGAGAACCTCGAGTTAGAGCACCATTGAGGAGAATCAGCTTAAGAGGAGAACCTCGAGTTAGAACACCATTGAGGAGAATCAGCTTTAAAATCGACGCTATATATACTTTTCGTATTACAATAATTAATGAAATAGTTTCACCAAAATGAGAGAATAAATTATGAAATATAAACTTAGGTTATCTATATAATTGAAAAGTTCTCTAGAATTTGGAAGTTACGGATACATATATCACTAAAGTTGGAAGTTACGGATACATGTATCACTAAAGTTGGAAGTTACGGATACATGTATCACTAAAAATGAAATAAACTTATTAATAGAACTACATTTTTACCATGATTTTTATTTTCTGATCGTATCAAAGAAATCCTATGTCTTAAAATCGCATTAAAATTTTGTTGAATACAATACAATCTGGTTGGTTTGTTGCCTTATTACAATCTCTTCCAACCAACCAGAAAGATGTTTAAGAGGCCTTTAGATAAAATCGGATGAAAAATATTTAAAAAAAAAAACCTCAACAACCGGAATTCAATCAGCAACCCTTGAGTTTGTGAGACGTCTAACAACTAACCTAGGGAGGTTTTTATTTGGCAAACAATGAAAAATGTACCAAAAGACTTAATTTGGGAAAAAACAGAGGTATAAAAAAATTATGGCGTTAGGGTTGTATTGATATTCGATGTTCCAGAGAATACTGTTGAATATTTTCAAAAGATGCCAAAATATGGCTGCGAAATCGTTACTTACTTGCAAAGCCTTTAAGTTTACCTTAAATACGAGTATGTATGTTATGTTAAAGCTTTAAAACAAACTATTAATCGAAGGTTTATTCTTTAAGTTTGTGTATCATGCATATTAGAATAATACATTGTATATTCCTTTGTCATTCTATAATACAGGGTGTCGCAAAAAAATGTATCCACACTTAACAAGCTTTTTTTTTTGTTTTTGGATTTAACCGTTGAGAAATAATGGCTGAAACCACCAGATTTTTGAAGTGCTACTGGAAGTAAGAAAACGCGGTAGTAGACATTTTCTTTTGGGAATTTCTCAAGAATAAAATTTATTCTAAAGAAACCTGAAACCATCGATGAATTACGAGTAGTCATTAAAAGAAGACGGGCCCAAATACCAAATGAAATGATTCACGATGTTTGTGATTCTGTTGCTTCACGTTGCCAGCAATGTCTAGTGTCTAGACCAGAATGGTCATCAGTTTGAAAACAGGCGGTAAGTATAAAGGAGAATGTGCCCAAATACCAAATGAAATTATTCTCGATGTTTGTGATTCCGTTGCTTAACGTTGCCAGCAATGTCTAGTGTCTAGACCAGAATGGTCATCAGTTTGAAAACAGGCGGTAAGTATAAAGGAGAATGTGCCCAAATACCTAATGAAATGATTCTCGATGTTTGTGATTCCGTTGCTTAACATTGCCAGCAATGTCTAGTGTCTAGACCAGAATGGTCATCAATTTGAAAACAGGCGCTAAGTATAAAGGAGAATGTGCCCAAATACCAAATGAAATAATTCTCGATGTTTGTGATTCCGTTGCTTAACGTTGCCAGCAATGTCTAGTGTCTAGACCAGAATGGTCATCAATTTGAAAACAGGCGCTAAGTATAAAGGAGAATGTGCCCAAATACCAAATGAAATAATTCTCGATGTTTGTGATTCCGTTGCTTAACGTTGCCAGCAATGTCTAGTGTCTAGACCAGAATGGAAAATCAGTTTGAAAACATGCGCTAAATATAAAAACATGCGCTAAATATATTATAAGTTGAAAGGGAACTGTATGCTAATAAATGTAGACTTTATAATCATGAAAATTGTGGATACATTTTTTTGCGACACCCTACACATTAATCTCAGTGACATATGATTCTACCTTCAACTTAAAGCTCTCTTCAGACAGGATTCTGGAGGTAGTCTCCAGATAGAAGGTAGAAACACGTGTCGCGCGGTTTTATGTAATATAATTAGTCGAATAACAAAGGAATTCTTTATTTTCCTTCTTCGTTGTGACCTCATTGCTGAGGAACGTGACCCACAAATTGCTAAGCATATTTGTATGGTTTTCTTTATAAAAATAGTACAGTTGTGTCCTTCTGCCTTTCGTACCGCAGTAGATATTATAGGAGTCGTATACATGTTATTTATATTGGTAGACCTGTTGCCAACACACAATATTTTGGGGTGTGATATTAGGATCCTGATGAAATGTGCACATTTGGATGTCAAAAGGGAGAAGGAGTGTAATAGAAATGTATAGGGTAATGGAAATGTACTTATGCGAAAAGGAGTAGAAACGATTAGGTGAGAGAATAAGGAATAGACACAAACCAAAATGACAAGTTTCTATGTCCTTCTACCAAGTTTAGCCCGCGGGCCGGGCTAAAGTTGGTAGAAGGACATAGACACCGGGGTATGGCTGTTGTTCGTGCACTGACAATTACTTGGAGCCAAATGTGGAGAGTTCCAAATGTCAGCGCACCAGGAGTTGAACACTTTCTATGCGACTAGACTGACCGGTGCTACCACTAGGTATTATCACTTAACATTTCGCTGTATTCCAAGTTTTTTTTAAATACTTGTAAATAATTATATATCCAAAACGAATAGTCTTCTAAAATAGTGTTTTGATGATTTATTAATTATTCTGCTTCTTGACTTTTTTTGTGCACAAAAAAAAAGTTTCATCGGCTCTACTAGTTCTTTTAACTTACCCCTCTTGCGAGGGAAGGCCCTGGACAGTTGATCGATTTAATGGACTTTCCACAATTTTATTACCCCCAAACACCAAACGCAGCAAATTGAGATACCTTCGCTGGGGAGAGTTGTGGAAATACGCCTTTTCTTCCCTTCGAGGAAATACTCTGATTACTGGGAATCGATTCAGGAGGCAGAAAATGCTGATAAAGTAAATAAAAGTAAAAATTGTATTCGGGAAATTGTAAAATTTTAGAGAACATCGTTAATAGTGTTTGGGTGTTGTTTTTATTTATCAACTTAAATATTTTATTGTAATTTGTTTAATCAAACTCTGTTTATTCCACGGTATAACCCTACCGGTTTCAAGGCTTTCACCTTATCATCACGAAGCACAAAAAAGACTGAATTCTGTTCGAACTGGTACCGAGATACACGCTTTTAACGATAAACATTCGGGTTGGAGACCGCGGGATTGGAGACTGAGGGAGGTATGGGACAACCTCGGCAAGCAACGGAGAGATTCTTCGGATATATGTGTTTGCCAGATGTTCACCTCGATGTACTGACTTAGAAATTTCTTCAAATTTATTTCCGTTAGTACTGATATGTAAGAATGTGGCATCATCGAGAGAAAATGTATGGTTTTCACAGTGACAATGAATAGCCATTTCAGAATAAATTAGAGGAGCATAAATAAGAGTCTCTTTTGTGTTCCCCTGATGATGAGGTGAAAGCCTTGAAACTGGTAGGGTTATACCGTTACAAGTGGAATAAACAGTTTTTGATAAAACAAATTACAATGTCTTTAAACCTCTACAATATTAATGCCTTAACTATAAATAATATATTAAATATTTTAACAATAGCTTAATTGTTCTTCATGGTCTAGTTAGTAAAATGTTGAACTTCCACCCAAGGGTTCTTAGTTTGACTCTCAATAGTTTCGAAAAATAAAGCTCTTGTTTGGTAAAATAGTTCATCTGTTCACAATACCTGTATGTACTCCACATGCATGTACTGCTCATACATGCAATGACAATACGCGAGTTCTGTGCTAATTCGATAATGATAATAAAA
Organism: Odontocerum albicorne; assembly: GCA_949825065.1. NCBI lineage: Eukaryota > Metazoa > Arthropoda > Insecta > Trichoptera > Odontoceridae > Odontocerum > Odontocerum albicorne. Next base: position 1,127,378 of record OX463844.1, on the reverse strand, counting down.
CAACAGTTTTTATAGCGCCGTTTAGAGGGCCAACACACGCATTGATTCTGAACTCGAACACACTATTTATTGACAGATTAAAAATATAAGTTGTTTCTATTCCGTAGGTTAATGAAAAGGGCCTAAAACTATGTTGTCTCCCGGCTACGTACTTAAATATGCCCGAAACAACAATTCAGATGAGATTAACCCTTTAAGTGCCGCAAGGTATTTGTATGACTGATCTCGGAGGGACATGACATTTTTTAACAAAAATAAAACCTAATAGAATTATGTATTTTTGTGTATATATGTTCCAAGAAAATTATGAAGGCTTACCAAATATGTAAAATATGTGTCGTTTGTGTCGCCGTTCACTCAAAAAAACGCAACTAAAACTTTAACAAAATGCCAGGGTTGTCACAGCTTATCACAGAAAATACGGAAACATACGTTAATAAAATATTTGATAGAATTAACAGTATATGTAACACGAAAATATTAATAATTTTAATAAAACTTATAACGCATGGAAAGTAAATAATTTAACTATTAAATCATTTCGAATTTCAACGGTTAAATAAGTAAAACGCAAAACTGACAACCTTGTATTAGAGACACATGTCGACTGTCATGTTAAGCTTTTAGGTAAATCTCTGTAAATTCGATAATGTATGTAAACTGTTATATTATAGTATTTATTCATCATCTCAATAGATGTCTCTATATGTTCCATATTTTAGATTATTCGAATTAGTACATTGGCTAGAAACAGGCATAAATAAAGTGGAGCGATTTAACTCGCTAATTTTGCATGGCCGGCCCCACGGGCACGGCGACAGAGAGCGAGTAAACTCGCTTAATGCACCTAACCGGTTAAACATAATCAAATATCACGTCAAGAATGTTTGTTTAAATATTAAAATATGCCAAGAAATTAACTAATCCTGAATTAGTTCTGAAAATAAAATATGTCAAGCCCCAATATTGAATATGATATGATGATTTTAGTACCCTGAGATGGGATATATATTTGTGTGTATTTATTACACGTGTGCAAGTTGTTCTCTTTCAGCTAACACAGAATTTCGGAAGTTAAAAAAATAAAATTCACCCAGTAAGGAGATCCCAGTTCAAAGACGATTGTTTGCCAGATTTGTCGAGTGCTATTTTAAAAATTAACAAAATAATATGCCATATAGTGGAAAACAGCGTTAACTTCTGTTTTTTTTAAATTAAATATCTTATTTGCACAGAAGAAGAGATGAATAGAGAATTAAATGAGTTAACTTATCAACTGAAACATTGTTTACTACAGGGGTAGCTAACCTTTATGGACCGTGTATCATACATAACCTTTACAGGGTAAAATTAAGCTGGCCGCACGTGTATTTTTTGAGAGGATGAGTGCCGATAAATCCTTAAATTGTTTTTTTGTTGTTGAATATATAGATAGATAAATATAACTCACATTACGTGAGTTACATGTACCTAAATAAATGATAAATAACATGTACCTAAATAAATGACAAATTTCATGTACCTAAATAAATGAGTAATTACATGAACCTAAATAAATGGTAAATCACATGTACCTAAATAAATGATAAATTACATGTACCTAAATAAATTATAAATTACATGTATCTAAATAAATTAATAAATGATAAATTACATGTATCTAAATAAACGATAAAATTACATGTACCTAAATAAATGATTAATTACATTTACTTAAATAAATAACATACCTTATAGTATTATTTTGGTTACACTTACTCAATGAATATCTATTTTTTATTTCATTTAATTTTTTTTCTATAATAGGTTAGTCAATAAGTTTTGAAAGCGACATCTATGGAGCAGTAGAAAAACCAAAATTTCTACGCCATTTTAATATTTCATCTTTCATAAGAACGTACTCAAAATTTCATTTTAATCTGTCAATTTATTCTTTGTTTACAAGCCATTTGAAGTTGACGTGTCAGTGTATTTTTTAACAATGGAAAAATCCGAATATCGTGCAGTTATTAAATTCATTGTTTTGGAAGGTTTATCGGCTACTGAGATCCATGCAAAGATGGTGAAAGTATTAAAGGAGTCTTCTCCTTCATTTCCAATCGTTCACCGATGGGTTTTGGAGTTTAAGAGTGACCGTACAAGCGTTGAAGACGATCCACGCTCAGGACGTCCAAAAAGTGCATCAACACCAGAAATCATAGCGAAAATACAGGATATGGTTTTGGAAGATCATCGATCGACTGTGGATGTGATAGCTGACACCATAAGCATCTCACATGGAACAACATGGCATATTTTGGCTGAAGTTTTGGGTTTCAAAAAACTGTGTGCACAATGGGTGCCGCATTTGCTAACAATGCAACAAAAACACGTTCGAATGCGACTTTCTGAGCAACATTTGGAGCAATTTCGAAAGGATAAAAAGGATTTTCTGCGTCGATTCATCACTATGGATGAGACTTGGGTCTACCACCATGATCCTGAATCAAAACAAGAGGCTAAGGAGTGGTGTGAACCAGGCACTTTGGCTCCGAAGCGAGTTCATGTCCAGAAATCGGCCAAGAAGGTGTTAGCGTCAGTTTTTTATTGATAGATTATATCCAAACTGGTAAGACAATCAACTTGTATATAAAATTATATTACTACCGTTTCGGGTCACTTTTAAATAAGATATTTATATTCTGATATAAACCTTCTTCTTTGTATCAGAATTATGAGAATGTCGCTTTAATGAAATAACTATGTTTTATTGTAATTCATTTCATGATTTACAAAAAAAAGTTACACAAAACACTCATACGGGCGATATACGGCGCAAGACGTCAGTTGGTGATGCATGGTTTAGTCCAAAGTATAATATTAATAAAAAAATGTAAGTTGACTTTGTACTGTAAAATTATATCACATAGGAAGGAAACTGTTTGAGTTATTACAAAAAAATTTTTCGTAGCTTTAATTAATCGAGCACCATTCTAACTAATAGTAAATGTGCATGTATGAATATTCAATAAATCTACAATGTTGAGAAGGAAGGTTTTGTAGCTTAAATCGCGTATTTCCTCCAACTTGGTTAGCAGCGAGGCTAAGTTAGATATTTATGTTGAAAAGTACTTACGTGTGAATTTAGAACAACTTGGGAGTTAGCAGATATTATTTAAAATAACCGGGCGGAGCGGAGCGGAGAGCCTACACTCGGAGATAAAGGCCCAGCCCGACCTTTCTCAGGCTTGGACCTGCTAGATAGGGGATGGAATATCTGACTCGCTGGATATTAAACATACCAAAATATTTATGAGTAAATTGATGATTAGATATTTAAATAAATTTAGAGAAACTTTCTAGCCTAAGATCTCTCATGGCGAGATCAAATAAATGAGGTAAGCCGAAGGATCTTCTTCAGCCTTCATTCCCTTAAAGTGTTGCAAAGATATTTACCAACTAAAACCAAAATTTTACTCGTACAATCTCTGCTCTTTCCGATTCTGGACTATGCGGACGTGTGTTACTTGGATGTTACAGAGGAACAGCTGGACAAATGACAGCGTCTTCAAAATGTGTGTCTTAGATTCATTTCAACCTACGTAAGTACGATCATATAACTATAATATATACCATAACTGTCCATACAGTGAGACTCTGGAATTAGTTACAAACCAATATAAGACTCGCTCCGTCCTTGGTATGCTTTAAGAAGCGACTGAAAAACCTCTTAATTTCTAGTCAGTAAAATAACGTGTTTCATTCCTGATTTTTCTTTTCCTTTGTTCTCCACCATCCCTTCTTTTTCTTTTGATTGATGATATCTCACTCTGTATGAAAAATAATGTTCAGGTGATTGTCCATCTTTGTGGGGTTCGTGAGCATGTGCTCACGTACCTTTATGTTTATGGATATCGTGGGGATGGAGAATCATTTGAATGATTTATGCGACCACGTAACTTGCTTCATTTACTTTCGTCTGGTTGGTTGGAAAATATTGCCGCCTAGCAATAAGCCCGCCAAATTGTATTTGCAATAAAAGTATTAAATAAATAAATATAATAAGATCTGAGAAAAAAAAATGCGATATATGGGTAAATAATTTAAGATTAGAAAACGTTGAAATATTGTAATTCGTTTTATCGATCCCGGTTTATTCCACCCTACCGATTTCAAAGCTTTCACTTCATCATCAGGGAAGCACAAACGAGACAAAACGAGTCTTGTTGTGCTCCCCTGATTATGAGGTGAACACATTGAAACTGGTAGGGTTAGACAGTGTTTGATAAAACAAATTACTATGTCAAAACTCCGAATTAAATGTTATTTTAATGTTACTCGAAATGAACGCGAACTACAAAAATAATATTTCGCCTTTAACAGAAAATTTAACTATTTCAAGTTTTAGACAACCGCCCCGAAACTTTCTTTAGGCTCTGGGTTTGTTATGAGAGCTGTGATTATGTCATATAAAAGTTATTCTCATAACAAACACAGATCATTCCACCTGAGGAGAGCCCTGGATCAGAGAGTAGAAATAAATGTAGTGAGGATAAATGAATTTAGTGGAAAAACAAAGTAATTTATGATTAAAAATTCTTATATGGAGTTCCATAACAATTAAAGCAGAAATGTTTGATAAAAAATAGGAATAAATAATATCACATATCCGATATTCCTTATATTATCAACATTTACGATAGTATATGAACACTTCATACATACACTTCACTATATTTAAAGCTGAATTTGTTACTTTCACATGTTTGGAGATCTACAAAAGATTCTTTGCAGTTCGTCTTCCCTTGTTCAGTTTTCTGCGGTTTTCTTACCAAATAGGTTTTCCTGAATATGTATAGAAAAGTATTTAATCTTATAGCCATAGCCTTCCAAAAAAACCATTGTCACCGCAGTACCCAGTGGTAAGTAATAATATCGGGTTTAAAAAAGAGAAAGTCGGCCATAATCGGTTAACTTCGGCTTTGTGGAGCGTCGTCTCTGTCGCTTCACAACGACTGAGAAATCGCGACGGAACACGTGTATGAATGACAAAGACAACGCTCTACAAAGCCGAAGTTAGCCGATTATGACCGACAGTCTCTTTATTAAGCCCGATGTGTATTACTTACCGCCGGGTACTGTACTTCCCTATCCTTATGCTTAACTTGTTTATTCTATTTTGTAATGTTTTTAATATGTCAATAATAATGGGTTTGAGTCAGTGAAAGCGCCCTTAATGAGAGTTTGCTCTCTATATATATACAGGGTGTCCCAAAGGGCAACGTCAAGCCGGTATCAAGGAAGAGGCCAGCTTATGAGGATTCAGAATTAAAATTTTTTTTTTGAAAAAGCCTTATACTTTTCGAGTTATAGGCATTTCTTCGAAAATTGTAAAAGTAGCTACCCTGAGCCGAATGTTTGTATATTGTGACTAAAAATTGCCATATTTTATAATTTTAATGGTTGTATCGCAATCCTAGATAGACCTGCTATTAGTCGGAGTCAGATATAAAACAAAAAAAAATTGCACGTTTGAAAAAAAAATAGTTTTTGCCCGATCATAAAAAATAATATTTTTTATCAGCCAACTTTAACTCATCATACTGTAAAAATAATGTACTACGCTAACCTGGCAAGTTCCATCAAAAGTTGGCCTGTTTAGTCAGAATTTCAAAATGGTACAAAACATATCTACTACTTCTTTAAAAATAATTTTAAAACATTAATTTCTGAAATTAAAGATCGAATTAAAAAATTTTGAGCGAGACAAACGATACGGCGGATGCACTAGTTAGAGTAATACAGCTAGTGTCGCTAATTTTGATATGAAATATCTAGTTCTGTCAAAAATGGTGTCTTACTCTAACTCGTTCATCCGCCGTATCGTTTGTCTCGCTCAAAATTTTTTAATTCGATCTTTAATTTCAGAAATTAATGTTTTAAAATTATTTTTAAAGAAGAAGTAGATATGTATTGTACCAATTTGAAATTCTGACTAAACAGGCCAACTTTTGAAGTAATTTGCCAGGTTAGCGTAGTACATTATTTTAACAGTATGATGAGTTAAAGTTGGCTGATAAAAAATATTATTTTTTATGATCGGATAAAAACAATTTTTTTTTCAAACGTGCAAATTTTTTTTTGTTTTATATCTGACTCCGACTAATATCAGGTCTATCTAGGATTGCGATACAACCATTAAAATCATAAAATATGGCAATTTTTAGTCACAATATACAAACATTCGGCTCAGGCTAGCTACTTTTACAATTTTCGAAGAAATGCCTATAACTCGAGAAGTATAAGGCTTTTTCAAAAAAAAAAATTTAATTCTGAACCCTCATAAGCTGGCCTCTTCCTCGATACTATCTTGACGTTGCCCTTTGAGACACCCTGTATATACATTATCATATTATTATTATATATTTCTGTTTAATTAAAATAAGAAAACGAAAATATCTCATATTCTGTGAGTCCTCTTTTGAATTTTGGACAGTCTGAACTGTATTTTATAGATATCTGCATAAAACATGAAAATTTCTCTGTGAATATGAACAGTTCTTCCGATCTAATGATGAAGCCTTTGTATTACGACGCATCACGTATCATATTTTGCAATTTATTCGACTTCGGAGCAATCATTCTGGCTCAGTTATGTATACTCTATTCATATTTGCATTTAAAAATTAACAAAAATACTAGAGACGGAGGATTCCAACTCAAATCAGCATGGCACCAAAGATAAAAACTGCAATGTTTTCAAAACACCAGCATCATAAGTCGAACTACGCAGTACATATACAACTGAATACAAATTGTACATACAACTGAATAAAAAAAGTTTATTTACTACCTTGATCAAAAAGTTTTAGGACTTTATTCATAAAATCGAAAATACAAGTTTATTCATCAAAATCGATATGGTCCCCTTCAAAGTACTCCCCATCGACTGCAACGCACTTACGCCAGCGCTTGATCCAATCTTCGAAACACCGCTGGTACTCAATTTTCGGTATGCCCATAAGAGCCGTTTTCGATTTTTTCATGACATCCTTTCGGGTGCAGGGAGCCAGATCAGGTGAAATTGAAGGATGCTGGATAGTATTCATGTTGTTTTTGGTCAAAAACTAGTGGAAATCATATATTTTGCCATTTCAACGCGTTCCTTTTTTTGCATGAAATTGAGGTCTTTCGGCACCAGTTTTGCAGCGACACATCTGAGGCCCAAATCACTAACCAACATATCTTGAGCGGATCCATAAGCGATGTTCAAGTCCTCTGCCAGCTTTCTGATGGTCAATTTGCGGTTTTCGGCCAACATTTCTTTGATTTTATCGATGTTTTCATAGGTTTTCGACTGCCACTGCGTTCGTCATCCTCGACCAACTCACGACCACTTCTGAAGCGTTCGTGCCACCAAAAAACACTTTTCACACAAAATTGAATGCAAACTAGTTGATGCACAGTTGATGCCATTTTCAAACTTGTAAAAAATTGAAAACACGCACAAAGGTAGATGTACTCAGTACAGCGTAACTTTTACAAATGTCAAGCTATGACGCTGAAATTTAAAGGGAAGTGTCAATGATAGATGTGGTAACCTAACAAAAAAAAAAGAATTCCGATCGGGTGACTGATAGCGCCACACGGGGGCCGGTCCTAAAACTTTTTGATCAAGGTAGTATATTAATATACTCGTATTTCTCATCGTTAACTCCTATACGATTCTGTTTTTATCCCTTTTTCCCATGAAATTTATCTTTTGTTTTCATTTTTGCTATATTATAACATATAACTATTACTTAGTTATTTATTTTCAATCCCCAGTTTTTAGACACGGTCATGGATACCAAAAATTGTATATTATGAAAAAAGAGCTGGTTGATAGGAAAAACAATACTACAGAACAAATAATCTGCCCGATTCCATCCAATTTGTTGTTGCCCGAAAGTGCTTCAAAATTAAATTAAATATAGTATTGCTTTGATTTCTGCTTAATTCCATATCACAAAAGAATGAAACCGATATAGGATTGTAAAGAGAATTAATTGTAAAATACATAAAAAATTATATCAGTTGATATTTTTTCATAAAAATACCAAAATAGATTTGTCGAAAACAGCTGTTCATCAAAACTGTAATTAAAAACGAGTTGAAATTAATTCATTCATTTTTAATTAAAATCTCAGTTTAAGAACGACGTAATTAATGGAATCCAATAAATAAACGGAGAAAATTATTAGAAGTTCAAACAATATATTAAATAAGAAAGTTTAACATAAATATAATTGTTCGCCACCATCTCCCACCCTCTCCCGAGGGGTGGCGCGTGCCGCCCTTAATGACTCAATTTATCGAGAAATAAAGTTGAACAACAGTACGCTCCCCACAAGTACGGGCTAGTTAACCACGAAATATATAGAATGGCGCAAATGATATAATCTGATTTGGTAATCCTATAATTTTGAAAGTGATTGACGAACAACACACTTCTTTAGTTTGTTAAAATGTTATCATTATCGATATGTACCAGGAAAGTGGTTATCTGTGGCGTTTATGCAAAGTTTGTCACTTTTATGGTTATTTTCAATGTTTTGGCTGTTAGATTTGTCACGTACCTAAAATTTCAGATTATTCTTTAAAGTTTCTCTCGTTTTCGTAAGTAGGTGATCATCGTGGCGTAATTGGCCATTGATGCAGCAACTCTGAACAAATATGTAGTACCACAATCAAACAAATCAAACCACCCCCGTAAATTCTTCAACAAAATATGTTTATTCTTCCCACATTTGATCTGCCTTTAATTTTCTACTACAATATTAGTTTTAGAATATTTTATTTCCATGTTCAGAATACTATTTTTTTCTTTTTTTGATAGTGTATAATACTTATATAGCTTTATTTACTCGTTTCAAGATGTCATGAGACTCTCAAAGTTATTTTTATATCGGCATGTTTTAAAGGCTTTTAGTTTTTGTGTAGTGACCCGAGTTAGTGTACATACTTTGATACCATAAAAAAGTACTGATAATATGTAGAAACGCTAAATTCGACTACGTCATTTAAGACTGAAATCCGAATTTCAGAGGAAATCCTTCATTTAAACAAGCAGCCGCATGCCATCGTCACTCTTACTTCGATATCTTAAAAATTGTTTTATTAATCATAAAGCCAGATTCAAGTCAGAATAAACTACATATTTCAATTAAAAAGTTACAATTTCAACATATTCTCGAAGTGCGTACTTATTCATGACAATTTATTTCAATACTTTACTATTCAACAGTTAAAAAGATAATTCAGGAAAAAGTAAGTGACTTTTCAGATAGGGTGATGATATTTGAACCACCTTGTATTAGAAGCGTAGATACGGAGAGCAAAATGTATTTGTGTAATTTATTGGAGATAAATGGGTTGAAAAATGTCTTAACCAACGGGAGCAATTCAAGAGAAGTAAGGTTAGTTGCTCGCAATGATATTTTGGTCCCAACTTAAGCATTATTAAAATTTAAAAAAATGCTGTTGAAATATGAAAGTTGCTAATATTGTACATTTAAACGATGAGTAGTAGAATAAGAATATACGAGAAGTGGACGTTTTGAAAAATGCCGTAGTGCGAAATATTTATGCTGTTTGAAGAAATATTCAGGTTAAAATGCCCACCCATCTTGGTTCCTCAAAAGAAATGTGTCCAAACTAATTGTATCTACCATATGCAGAGTAAAAATATACCATTGTCTAATAGATAGTCATCTTTATACAGTTCAGGTCGATCCTACCACCACCCACACCCTTATGGGGGACTAAATAGGTCCCCATCTAGCGCGACCTGCACTAGAAGACCGAAATCTTTATTGTTTTATGAGCGTTACGTCAAGTAGTGACGACGAAAGAACTACTCAAAGAGACTCCGTCTCCGATGGTAACACACCTAAGTTTGAAAACAATGGTAGCGACGACGGACTTTAAGTCCAACATCACGGGAGAAGGAAAATGCCTCACAGCGCAGTAAATATACTTATAAAGCGACTTAAGACCTACAGTTCAGTCAGCCTAACAAGCTGCCAGTACTTTCATAGAAAATTTCGAATGCAGCAAAACTATACTTTGACGCCATTAGATCGTAAAAGCTTATCGATCCGAAGATGAACCAATGTAATGTAATCTGCGGATTGATCCAGCTTGCTGCAAATTTTTTCAGTAGGATGAAGGAACAAGATTGAAATTAAAGAGTTTGCCATTAAAGTTTTTATGGCCCCGTAGGGGTACTTGGTAGTAGGGTATTGGGTAGTCCAATAGCTTGGGTATGCCCTGCACCCTGATGCAAGGAAAGAATTTAAATGTCTGTTTCCCGCGAAGAATGAGGACTATCGATGTTGCCAAGTTGACAACTGTACCTTCTGGCAGGCTTTAATGATCCCCTGAAGACACATCTCTAGCAAGGTGTGAAGGCGGACGTCACTTATACTCGCATGCTAACCCTTAACAGGTACCACCTACTTGCATTGTCCGTTTAACATGTACCACCTACTTGCATTGTCCGTGTAACATGTACCACCTATTCGCATTTATTTCTCCATTAATTTATTTACACACATCTCAATTTATTATTCAAAACTCATTTAATATTAAGCACTATAGTATAATAGTTTCTTACATAACCTCACACTTCTTCCTTCCTTTAAATTATTATTTGTACAAAACATCCTCTTTACAAGATGTAATGCCAGGTTGACTAATAATAATACCAAATTTGAAGAGGGTAACACTAAGATGGCTTAGCCACGTAGAATGAGGAAGTTATTAACTTAAACAAAATTTGTATTATAAACAAGTTAGAATAAACCAAAGTTAGTCTCGAGTCCAACTTCATCAGATTTCCCCTTGAAATTTGTCAAAATTATTTTAACAGGGCTGACTAGTTAATATATAGTCGTGATTAGAGATCTTCAGGTTCAAGATTTACGTAGTAGTGAAATTCAAATGCATTTATTTTATCAGCGATCTGAACACTGTACAGACTTCCAATAAAAAGCACAAGAAGTCACAATAATGATTATTTCAAATATTAAACAATGTTAAATGATTAAATATAGGTTTAACCAAACAACATCAAATAAGAAAACAATGATTAAAAGTCTGAATGTAACATAATGACAAAGTTAAATGTTTCCATGTGATGTGACTCAGTCATACCTATAAAGTATACTTCTTCTACTTGTCGTGCCCCATCAGGTCCCCCCGACGTTGACAATCACTCTGACAAAGGCTTATCTATCTTGCGCAACCCGGAACAGGTCCTCCACACGCCTCATTCCCGTCCAGTCTCTTATATTGCGCAGCCAAGATGTTTGCATTCCACCAGGACCACGCTGCCCCTCGATCCTGCTCATCAGTATCGACTGGAGGATTTCGTAATTTTCTCCACGTAAAATGTGATCCAGATAGGGTATCTTGCGGATCTTAATATCTGTCAGCAGCTGTCTACTGCAATTAGCTCTCTTCAAAACCTCCGAAATGGTGATCATATCACTCCACGGTATACGAAGCATTCTCCTGTGCAACCACATCTCGAACGCTTCCAACCAATTCATAGTATGAACCTTCAGCGTCCATGTTTCAGAGCCATACAACAGAACAGACCAAACGTAGCACTTCAATATTCTCTGCCTTAGTTTCAGATTCAATTTATCATTGCAGAATATTAATCTCATTCTGTTGAATGAACTACGAGCTGCTTCAATCCTACACTTTATCTCCATAGCTGGGTTGACAGATGTAGTGATCATACTGCCCAGGTACTTGAATAAAGTGTACTAAGGAGTTTCATCTTCATTTTATCCACATTTTATGGAATATATCGATATAAAAAAAAATCCTTCAACGGGTCATTCATTACGTATGCGAAATGTCATGCTTTAACAGTTCAGTTTGTGAATACGGAACCGTAAACAATCTTAATTCATAATGGCGTAAATAATTGCCTGGTATATTAAACACAAGTCTATGTCTCAACGAACGGTTTGCTATTTTTGAAAATTATATGTGGATCCAGGAAATTATAGGTGGATCCAGGAAATTATAGGTGGATCCAGGAAATTATAGGTGGATCCAGGAAATTATAGGTGGATCCAGGAAATTATAGGTGGATCCAGGAAATTATAGGTGGATCCAGGAAATTATAGGTGAATCCAGGAAATTATAGGTGGATCCAGGAAATTAAAGGTGGATCCAGGAAATTATAGGTGGATCCAGGAAATTATAGGTGGATCCAGGAAATTATAGGTGGATCCAGGAAATTATAGGTGGATCCAGGAAATTATAGGTGGATCCAGTGAATAATTTTTTAGAAAGAAGAAAATATAAAAAGGAGTTGTAATTGAAAATATATGGAGATAGAATACATGTGTTGAGATACAATATAAGATGCCAAATATGTGTATCGAGAAATGTAAGTCGGGCATTCTTTACTCTCTGCATACCCAGATAAGTAAACGGTCTTGATTGTATGTATGTATGTGTATGTATGTATTTATAAAATATATACTCGTATATATACACAAAAAAATGGATAGTATAAAGGAAAACTGATTGTTGAGAGGTATGTTATCAAAATAATTAAGGAAGGAATCATGAGATGGTTTCGCCTAAGGAATATTGAGATGACGAGTTGTGTGTATGAATATAAAAGCATAGAGGTTTGTCCTCTTTGTGTACCCCAAAAAGAACTTGACGCGATACTATATATGTATAAGTTACGAGTAACATATAATTGTTGTTAAAATATAACAAGAAAAAATGTGAAATACTATTATGAGCTTCAACAATAAAATGCAGAGAAATCGTAGGGACTGTAGGAAGAGGTAGTGTAAAATGTGTTTCATAATAGGAAAGTCTGGCCCTCTCTCCTTTTTTACTACCCCGATGGGGAGACGTCGTGATGGTGTGTATGTATGTGTAAAATAATACTTATGCTACTTAAATGGTAAAATTATTTTTATACAACTAAATACTTCTGAAATGGTAAAATAATTTTTCACCATTTTAGTGTTAATAATTTTCACACGGTCTTTTTCGACCCCGAGTTCCCTGGCGAAACATGTAATTACACAAAGCGTCGGCTGCCAATTCACGGCCTGTCCCGTCGATTTCCTTTTCCCAATTTGGGGGAGAGTTTTATGTGCACAAATTGGAGTGACTGATAAACTTTTCTCCAACAAATATTGGACTGAACAAACGTCACAAAGGGACAGGAAAAAAGTGGAATGAATTAATAACTTTATTGGGGATGTGTCATGAGTTCTTAAACGGATTCTGTAAAGAAAAAAAAGTATATTTCTGTGAAAATAATGTTATGCTTTGTCCATTATTAACATTATTTTATGCTTTGTCCGTCCGTTAACATTATTTTATGTTTGTCTGTCAGTTAATATTATTTTATGCTCTGTTCCTCAGTTAACGTTAATTTATGCTTTGTCCGTCAGTTTACATTATTTTATGCTGTGTCCGTCAGTTAACATTATTTTATGCTTTGTCCGTCAGTTAACATTTTTTTATGCTTTGTCCGTCAGTTAACAATATTTTTTTTGTGTAATTTTAAAAGTGTCACGAGTTCTTAAACGGATTCTGTGAAGAAAAAAAAAGTATATTTCTGTGAAAATAATTTTATGCTTTGTCCATTATTAACATTATTTTATGCTTTGTCCGTCCGTTAACATTATTTTATGCTTTGTCTGTCAGTTAATATTATTTTATGCTCTGTTCCTCAGTTAACGTTAATTTATCCTTTGTCCGTCAGTTTGCATTATTTTATGCTGTGTCCGTCAGTTAACATTATTTTATGCTTTGCCCGTCAGTTAACATTTTTTTATGCTTTGTCCGTCAGTTAACAATATTTTTTTTTGTGTAATTTTAAAAGTGTCACGAGTTCTTAAACGGATTCTGTGAAGAAAAAAAAGTATATTTCTGTGAAAATAATTTTATGCTTTGTCCGTCCGTTAACATTATTTTATGGTTTGTCTGTCAGTTAATATTATTTTATGCTTTGTCCATCAGTTGATATTATTTTACGCTTTGTCCGTCAGTTAACATTATTTTATGCTTTGCCCGTCAGTTAACTTTATTGTATGCTTTGTCCGTCAGTTAACATTATTTTATGCTTTGTCCGTCAGTTAACAATATTTTTTTTTGTGTAATTTTAAAAGTTTCGTTATTTTGTTTGTTTTCAGTATATTGAAATTGAAAGAGACATTGAAAGAAAGGTAGCGAAAGTGAGTAAGATAAACAGATCACTGAATGTAATACGACTATACAACAACCATTTCATATCAAGTGTTGCAAAAATGACAATTTAAAGTATTATACTGATGACCACCTTGACTTATAAACATCGAAACTTGGACTTGGTAGAAGAAGGATAAAAGGAGAGTATTGTGGTGATGGGGGCACTTAGAAAAAAATGAAGTTTCAATGTATGAAAGTATGTGGAATGAAGATATCAGAAATAAGAACTTTGAAAGAATGGGTGTTTGGAATAAGATGAAAAAGAAAGGTGATTTAATATGTATTTTCAAAATGAAGTTTCAATGTATAAAAGTATGTGGAATGAAGATATCCGAAATAAAAATTTTGAAAGAATGTGTGTTTTAAATAAGTTAAAAAATGAAGATGATTTACTTGTAACATGGATTGGAAATGTGGAAATAACCAAGGACGAAAAAATAACTAAAATTATATATTTCTCGAATCTTAGAAATAACGTTTGTTTCGTTTAGTGATGTCATGTTTCTATACGAGGCATATCCAGAAAGTAAGTGGACTGAATTTTTGTAGGTTACAATTTTTTTTATTTAAACAAAAAAATTACGTGGTTACCGTAGTACATATGTAAGCTTTTTTTCGACATAGTCGCCATTCCTCTAAATGCAGGTGGTGAAGCTGGGTATCAACTGTTTGATGCCTTCCTCGAAGTAGTTTCCCGCCAACCCCTCCGTCCACATCTCCACCTCCTCCTTTACCTCCTCGTCGGTTGAAAACCTTTTTCCAGCCATGTGCAGCTTCAGGGAGGTAAAGAGATAGTAATCTGAAGGTGCTAGGTCAGGGGAATGCGCGGAATGGTTCAGGACATCCCATTTAAACGAGGCGAGCAGTTCCTTCGTGGCGTTGGCCGTGTGTGGTCTGACATTGTCGTGCAGCAGGCAGACTCCCATTGTCAGCATGGCTCTCCTCTTGTTTTGAATCGCCCTCCGCAATTGTTTTAGGGTCTCACAGTATCTTGCAGAGTTTATGGTCTCCCCTTGAGGCATATATTCAATTAAAATTATGCCTTGACAGTCCCAAAACACGGATGCCATGATTTTCTTGGCTGAAATTGTGGTTTTGAACTTTTTGGCGGAGGGTGAAGAGGTGTGACGCCACTGTTGAGACTGCCTTTTGGTTTCAGGCGTGTAGTGTGCAACCCAAGTTTCATCTCCAGTAACGATGGAGTGGATAAATTCATCTCCATGGACTTTGCAGCGCCTCAAAAACTCTTGCCCGGCATTATTTATTTCGCACTTGGCGGGAGATTGGATTGACATTTTTCACGAAACGTGTTGTCGCGTCGACACTTCTCAACGTACTGACCTCGAACCAGTCTCGTTGCAGAGGGGAAGGGTCAGGCTACACGGAAGTGTAGCCAACATGTCGAAAATAAAATCCATCCAGTCGTGAGAGCCTCAGTACGCTTACTTTCTGGATACGCCTAGTATTTTTTATAAAATAAATCAAACTTTTGTTTAATATTTTTTATTCACCACTGTTTTATTTGAGTTAAGGAAAAGTTATTCGCACACATTAAACGTGTACGAATGCTTGTCTATGTGCGGTAATATTTATAGCGCGTACGATGACGAACTGTGAGTTTCTTGCCTACTCTAGTGGATTTTAATCTCAAGGCTCGATTACTGGGGCTGAATAAAATTTGGATTCCCTGCCATGTTTTATTTATTGGATATTGCCACATGACGATAAACCCACCAGGTTGCATAATATCGTTGAATCAATGTGATCACAATCAGTTTTTGGAACAAAGAAACCAGGAGAAGTATGATTGGGTCAAGTGAATTATATTTTGAAAACATGAAATGTAAAAATAATGAAAAAAATCTTTAAAGCTGTATGGATCAAGATACAACAAATGACAACCCTCCGTTGTCTTGATCAGTGTTCCCCAACCTTTTTAGACCTGTGGACCGGTAAAACAAGGAATTTTTTTTCGCGGACCACTAATACTGAAATAAAAATGTTTTTTTTATTTAATATTTTTTTAATCTTATATTGTGACAGATGGACATGCTCGTATGTAACTATAATATAATTAGCAAATATACACACGAGTATAACAGTTAAACAATTTTAATTGTAACATTGTCTGATACAATTAATTAAAATTTAACAAAAAATATGGGGTTTTTTCAACAAACTAATGCGAAACCTGCTGTTGCATTTTTGCTAATATATTGGATATTTTTGGCTGCAGTGCTGTCTCTGACATTATTTTACTTGTATGTACTGTTACTCTCACCGATCCATTCCAAAATGAAAACAATTATATATTATGAAATTCTTGGAAATATATTTAGGTAGGGTTATGCATCCGAGTTCACTATCCAAGAGCAAATATTTCCGTTCTCCCTAAGTGTATCTGAGAAGATTTATGACTGTCCATTCTGAGAAAACCAGCGACAATCGTGTCGCATTATCATACCAATTATATTTATTTAACAATTACTAAAAGTACAAGTCAACGTGCAAGCGAAAAAATCTTATATTTATTATTTTTGCATGGCGAATTTCTTGAACTTTGACATACTGTTTGCGGCCCGGTGGAAAGTCTCGGCGGCCCGGATGGGGAACACTGGTCTAGATGTTACATTTCCAGCCCAAGAATTACGAGTTTGATTTCTGTTAGAATCATTATTTTTGGAAAAGGGACCGGTTTTTATTTAAGACTTGTCTTAATAACTTTCTGGTAGATTGGATAAGATTTACACGTTGCTATGAAATGACCACGTTATACTGTTCAATAAAAGTGAAATACAATATGACTGATATTCATTAACACAAAGTTATTTATTGATTAATATCATTTATTGTAAATATTATATTGCAGTATTGTAATACTAGGTAAGTCCAGAAAGTAAGTGTACTGAATTTTTGTAGGTTACAATTTTTTTTATTTAAACAAAAAAATTACGTGGTTACCGTAGTACATATGTAAGCTATTTTTCGACATAGTCGCCATTCCTCTCAATGCAGGTGGTGAAGCGGGGTATCAACTGTTTGATGCCTTCGTCGAAGTAGTTTCCCGCCAACCCCTCCGTCCACTTCTCCACCTCCTCCTTTACCTCCTCGTCGGTTGAAAACCTTTTTCCAGCCATGTGCAGCTTCAGGGAGGTAAAGAGATAGTAATCTAAAGGTGCTAGGTCAGAGGAATGCGCGGAATGGTTCAGGACATCCCATTTAAACGAGGCAAGCAGTTCCTTCGTGGCGTTGGCCGTGTGTGGTCTGACATTGTCGTGCAGCAGGCAGACTCCCTTTGTCAGCATGCCTCTCCTCTCCTCTCGCAATTTTTTTAGGGTCTCACAGTATCTTGCAGAGTTGATGGTCTCCCCTTGAGGCATATATTCAATCTGCGATCGTCACGGAGCGCATTTTCGATTTTTTCCACAATTTCGTCAGTCACAATTGAAGGTCTTCGGCTCCTCTGATCATCATGCACAGACGTACGACCGTTTTTAAACTCGCGACACCACTTGTACACACTCGTACGATTCATAGCTTTATCACCATATGCAGTTTTCACCTCATTATAAACCTCAACCGGAGGTTTTCCCTTCCAAACGAGATAACGGATGACTTTTCCCTTCCAAACGAGATTCGCACTTGGCGGGAGATTGGATTGACATTTTTCACGAAACGTGTTTTCGCGTCGACACTTCTCAACGTATTGACCTCGAACCGGTTTCGTTGTGGAGGGGAAGGGTCAGGCTACACGGAAGTGTAGCCAACATGTCGAAAATAAAATCCATCCGGTCGTTAGAGCCTCAGTACACTTACTTTCTGGATACGCCTCGTATTATAATATTTGATTTCGCGTGATGTATACATATGTAATTGAGTGTCACTGTTTGTCAGGTTGATGAGAATTTGTAACGGGGTTTTATATATATCCTTAGTGAGATATAGGCAAAAGCCTAGTTTACTGGGGATACGACAAATAAAAGGCAACAAACTCAGATCCAATAAAATTGTGTGTCCAAATGAAGTCAATAAATAAAATTGTGAATAAATAATAAAAATTGTCTGAAACTATTATTCTGATACAATATTTTCCGTTTCCACCCCTTAAACACACCCCTTTACATATGAGACGTAACGTCACAGGTGCCACGTATTTAGGAAAAAGTACTGTCTCCATACTCCAGCTGTATTATAGCCAAGTCGAGGTTTCCTTTGGGAGATATTCAGCGATAATACAGAATATATAGCTCATACACATAATACGGATCCCAAGTGACGAGTCATGTTGTGCCTCGCGGAATTTCCAGACGCATCATCTATTTTACCTATACTCGTATAAAATTTTGTGTCTTTTTTGTCTGTTCAAAATTCCTACAGCGTGTTTTTTCTCCATGTCGTTGAAATCTCAGTGGAGTATTGTTACAATAGCAAATATAATAAATATTTATTTATATCTTGAATCAGGTTTTATTTATGTAGTTTTGTATATGAATGCATAATATTTATCACAACTTTATTTCAAAAGGTTTGTTTCAGCAGTAAATTAGGTCAACGACGCACTAAGTACTGTTTTTATAATTATTCAATCACATTATATTTTGCGATGATAATCTAAACTTGAAACTTCGACAACGATTAGTCAAATGCTACGTTTGGTCAGTATTATTGCATGGAGTGGAATCATGGACCCTTAACGTAAGTTGTATGAACCGATTGGAAGCATTCGAAATCGGATGCTTCGGAGAATGCTACGGATAACCTGGACGGATATGGTCAGCAACACGAGGGTTCTTCAAAGAGCCAAAGTTGATAGAGAGTTGCTGACTAATATTAAAATCCGAAAGGTGTCCTTCTTGGGTCATGTACTTAGAGGAGCAAAATACAAATTACTGCACCTGACCACCCAAAGCAAAATAGAAGGTCGAAGAGGTGTTGGCAGAAGGCAAATCTCCTGACTCCGTAATATACGGGATTAGACTTGCATAAGGAGCGTTGGAGATCTTTTTCGGGCTGCCGGGGACAAAGATATCTACTCTCAAGGGATATTCAACGTTTGGGGGACCTGACATGATATTGAGAAGAAGAAGAATTCAATCACAAACTGTTTATCATAATATTAAATACGTTTTTTATTTCATTAATAATATTAATCCCCGCTACGGTTGTTTTAACCCTTCCCTTACGGTGATAAAAATAATACGCGTGCTCCGGTGTTGGGTAGTGAGTACGCAATAAAAAAATTGCGATTTTAAATCGGAAAAATAAGAACATTCATAGATAATCCCCTTAATTAATTATAATTGAAGTTAAAAATTATAATAATTGAGATTTATTTGCTGAAAACATTAAAAAACCATCTGAAAACATTAAAAAACGCTCACGGAACGGGCGTAAGTCTAACCTATTTGCAAGCCTAGAAGCTACTAGTGGCGCGGAACGTCAGTCGCATACCCCGGCGCTTACGCTTATGCTTGCGACGTTGAGACAATTCAGCTCCTCGCAATTCAGTCTAGTATGCAAGAGTGAGATGCGAATATAGTGTCGCGCTTCCCGCATACTATTCACCTATCGTCAAGACGAGGCACTCGCAGCGTTTAAATACGAATTTGTTTTCGATCTTTACAAAACACCTCGATGCAGTCGATAAATTCTGATTATTATTAATATTATTTTTTAAATCAATGCGTAAATATATTATGGAGGAATACCTAAAATCTTAACCTTGTATTTATTATATTTATAGAGATATTGATGGTTATTAGAAGCAACGTGTAGAAGATACCCAACACAGGGAAGGAAAGGTTAACCACGACATTCAGCATCGAGCTCAAAAAGAAGAAAAAAGCCTTAATGCTGAATATTTGTACATATTTTTATCATTTTCATATTTTTTTTATTGCATGCTAGAACTGCATTTCGATATTTGATACGTGATGGTTGGTATGCTAGTGCGTACTGCATTTAATTTTTTTCCTATATGATTCAATTAAATGCTTGTAATTGCTGTGACAAGTTGTATTTATATGTATATGCACGCCTACTCAAAATAATAATTTAAGTATTACTTTTGTAATATTTTTAATGATCAATAAAAATCGTACATTATAATAAATATGAAATAAAAATAAAATTACTCACCCACAATATTGAATCAACATTTTTTTCGCATGTTTCTATCACCATGACTTAAGATTTTCCAACACTTACTCTCAGATCTTCTTTTTAATTTCTCTCAGACTCTGTTATTTATCCTCATTATCTGCTAACAGTACCACGTCATTACCATACATCAATCTGCATACACTCTCATTTAACATTTGAATGTCATACGTTCTGTAGTTCCTTTACATGCAAATATATGTAAATGTTAAACAACCAGGATGACATGTCACATCCTTGTTTTACCCCTTTTGAAATATCAAACCACTCAGTCAAGGCACCGTTCACTTTTATACATGCTCTACTTTCAGTATTTAATCGTGAAATAAAATTTATTAATTTGCAACTTATCTTAATGTACACAAACCATATCAAGATCCCTTTTTTAATGTTACTAAACAGATTGTAATTTATTTTTAACAAACACTCTTTTTATTCTGAAATGGCTAATCATTGTCACCGTGAGAATCATACTTTTTCTATCGATGATGCCAAATTCTTACATATTAGCGGCAACGGAAATAAATTGGACAGATTAGAGACCCTAGAAATTTCTAAGTCAGTATACCGATCGGAGCATCTGTTGAATAGTTATTTCCCCAAAATCTCCCCGCTCCTGGCCGAAATTATACCTAGCCTTTCTCTCACCCCTCCCGCCTCCAACCGTTGAAGTGTCTATGTCGGTGCCAATTCGAACAGCATTTAGTCTTGTTTGTACTCCCCTGAAGATGAGGTGAAAGCCTTGAAACCGGTAGGGTTATAACGTCATAAAAAAGTGGAATAAACAGTGTTTGTTAAAAATAAATTACAATGTCTTTAAACCTCCACAACGTTAATGCCTTAACTATAAACAACTTACTAAACGGATATATTTTATCGTTACTTTTTTGTGCATTGCCATACCAGATATTTTTCTAAGCCACGATATTTAATCACTAAATATGAGTTATTCATTTTAATGTTACAAACCCTTAAAATACCGTGAGGTAAAATATAACGATGACGATGGTAGTGGATTGTACGTAAAACAAATATACAGAATACATGTAGCAAAATTCGAATAGCAACCAATAAACGATTAACTGTTTCCGAACAAGATATTGTCTTCAAATTAAAATGCAGCGAGTATACGGAACATTTGACAATCAAATTAAAAGTTTAACGAGAAAAGTTAAATGATTTGCGAGAGGGTGGGCGCAGCGGAGGAAGGTTCTGTTTCTGATTACCTGTTCAAACAGGATATAATGTACAATAACACAGCTCATAGCAGCCTCTTTCCCCCACCCTTAAAGTTTTTCAGAGCTTATACAATAAAAAAGTAATTAACGAACGAAAAAAAAAAGCTTTGTTATTGAATGTATTATCTAGGCTCCAAACAAATACGGGTTTGAGGGCCACTTGCCACCCATCCGGGGCTTTCATCTTACACGATTAGTAGAATAAATTAAAGACTAAATAACGAAGGTTTTTTTTCTTCTTTTTAAGCCTTGCATTCGTTAATTTTTTTTCTCAAATACGCTAGTTATAATGGATTAACATTAAATTATTCAATTCTGGAAATAAATTTTACGAAATCCAAAATCCTCGTGATAGAACAGTGTGAAATAAAAATTAGACCTTGAGATTATTTTGGTTTGAAAAATGAATGAAGAAAGACTGATAAAACAAATATACAGTGCAAATGTGAGTGGAAGGCGTGGTAGAGGAAAACCGAGGAAACGATGTTTGAATCAAGTGTATGATGTTATGAAAGATGAAAATGTTAAAAATCAAAGGAATTGTAGGAGCTTTATGAGAAGCAGAATGAATATAGAAAAGGCGAAGGATGTGTGTCGAAATAAGAAAGTTTGGTGTTCTTTCCTATCAATATATTCCTACAAAGTAACGACGTAAAGGGTCTTTCAAATTGAGCGGTTTTTTTATTATTTTTTTTAAATTCTTAAATAAAATACTCAATTTGCTTTGATTTCATCAAACTTTTTATTGGTCATTGAAGTATAATGTATGATATTTAAACACAAAAAACAATATTCGCCAAATGTCCACCTCTTGCAGTTCCACAGATGTCCACTCTTTTGTCAAAGTTTTCGATGACATTTGGCATAATTGCGGTTCTAACTCACCAATAACGCGATTAATTTCGTCCTTCAGCTCAAAAATTATTTCTGGGTCATTCTTATAGAACTGGTTTTTCACGTAACCCCAGAGAAAATAGTCCAACGATGTCATATCACATGATCTTGGTGGCCAATTAACATCACCATTTTCGGAGATTTCAATTCATAAAAAAGTTCAACAATTTGAACGCGTTGTTGTATTGTATACGACTCAATTTTTATAAATATCATATATTACACTTCTCAAATGTCACAAGACCCAGACAAGTCCGCGACGCCGTCAGTGTTTTATTCAAGAATTAAAAAAACCGCTCAATTGGAAATACCCCTTATTTGCTTGTTCAAAAGGTAGTTTCGTATTTCTCTGATAGATATTAGAACAAATTTTCGTTGACTCAACCAAAAGGTAGTTTCGTATTTCTCTGATAGATATTAGAACAAATTTTCGTTGACTCAACGAAAAGGTAGTTTCGTATTTCTCTGATAGATATTAGAACAAATTTTCGTTGACTCAACCAAAAGGTAGTTTCATATTTCTCTGATAGATATTAGAACAAATTTTCCTTGACTCAACCAAAAATATGGTAGGGCTAAGTTCTCTTTCTTCATCTTACTCAACACATCACCCTTAAGTTCACATACATCCCTTATCATTTGATTCTGTCAATCGTTGACATACTTAGAATTATTCTCTTTGCACGCATTATTAGAGCAATTAATTCATCTCTTTTCAGTCTTTTTCCACATTCACTGTTCACTTCAATACATCAAAGTTGATACTTGTTAATTTTTTTTCTATTTAAAATCTGGAAAAATTTCAACCAGATTCACGCGTCGGATATGTGAATCAAATAAACAAAAAAATTATCCAAATATGTTCGAGATAGCAGCATACTCATGATCTAATCGATGCATCTCGGAGAGGGGGAATTTGAGTAAAAGTAAGTTTTCTCCACATCTTATACCAGAATAAATTGTTTAATTTCGTACTTCTCGTAGGAATGTTGATGAGATGACTTTCTGGCGCATGGTCCTCTCACCCTAAATCGATAGCGAAACGAATGTCATGGGGTGCATTTTCATGAGTAAAAAGAAAATTTTGGAAAGGTCCTGTTAAATAATAAAGTGAATCCCCAACTTAATTATTAATTTCTCTGAAAAAAAAAGTTTATCTCTTTTCTAAAAGATATGAAAGATTTGTTATGTATTTTATACGAGAAAATATATTTAGAGAGTTTACCAAAGGGTCAGAGTGACCCCATAAATTTCTTTAGATAAAATGAGGACCTCTTACAAGTATTCGATTCTCAAATATTAAGTGTCCTTTTGTTTTTCGTTTTAGAATGGGATACCCGAGGGTCCAAAGTAGTAGTTATGGGAGATAGGATCGACCCTGGAAATTGAGAGATCCTCCCTTGAAATTTCAAGAAGAAAGAAGCCTTTTTATAACGTATTTGTGAAATTCAGTTTCCAAAGTTTGTCTCTGTAAATCTATAATGAAACATCTCTTTCTGCTGATTGTTTGTAACTTTCAATCGATCACTTTGGAAATTTTGCATTATGCTTTGTTGTATATAATACAACTTAACGGTTTTTTTACAGTAAGGCAACCTCTTGCAATCAACCATAAAGACGTAAAAGAGGTCTTAAGTGAATACATAACATAAACTCTTTTAGAAGACAACGGGTACCAATGAGAATCGAACCTCAAAGTTAGAACACATGTGTCTTATGAATAAGGCTATGGAGGTCGTCTCGACATTTTGAATGGATATAACAGAACGGAGCTGGTTAAAAACGATCCAAAAATTTCAATCGGATAACTAAAGTATCCAATTTTTATATATTTTTTCAATTTCCAAACGTATAATAAAATGTTTTTTCTAGCCCATACCCAATTAACAAGCAATATTTGCCTTTTTCCTATTTAAATTTTGTTCGAAATCTACTTAACGTACAAAAAAGATTTTATGTTACTTTATTAATCTTAAATGGTCTTGACGACTTACTTGCGACTCTGGACCGACTTGAT
Organism: Odontocerum albicorne; assembly: GCA_949825065.1. Lineage (NCBI taxonomy): Eukaryota > Metazoa > Arthropoda > Insecta > Trichoptera > Odontoceridae > Odontocerum > Odontocerum albicorne. Next base: position 1,102,808 of record OX463844.1, on the reverse strand, counting down.
TTGAGTGTTTCCTCTAAGGTTATTGCTTTATTAAGCGTAGCTAAATTTAAGAATAAAATCCTTCAACAACCTAATAATGAGAACCTATCGAGCGTACAATACTTCAGCTAACTCGGATGTGGAAATGTTTGCTTCAACGTTGTGAGGATTTTAAATGATGGTGACTTTATTGACGAAATGATATTTTTTTTTATCTACATTGATTCATTTATATGTCTGGGCCAATAGTGTAAGCTGTCCCATACATTATGTTTCCAGTAGCATGTAATATAAATCTCAGCGCAGCACCATTCGCATGAATCAAATCTTACTCCGAGCACCTAGTTCCAATATTTGGACAAGTTACCACTAAATTCCGGTGGTTTGCAGTTCGATAAAGAAAGAATAAGATTGCGGAAAAGATTCCTCGTAGACATCATCAAAATGTCTTCTTCTTTTGAAAGAACTTTAGGAGCTGTTGTTCCTTAAAGGAGAGATGATGAGGATGATTGTTGATAAATAAAAACTCATCGAAATCGGAATGTGTAAAGAGGAGTTTTATTCATACACGTCGGTATTTATAATATTTTAGAATGTATGAATGACGGAGCAAGAGATATGTTGATGTCTCGTCTCACGCCTCACAATATATTTATTGACGTCGCGTAGGTATACATAGTTTTGAGAGGCAGCGCGAAAGATGTGTTGCCCTCTCTTTCCTTCATGAAATGCGCTCTCGATCGGTTGCGAGTTGAATGACCGGGCGCGTGGACTGTTTGTCTCACATTGTGAAGGTGTGTAAAGGTCGTCTCGTGGGTTCAGTGACCGCGCATACGATCGCCACAGAACCTTGATGACCGCGGTATATTATTGTTTTAACATTTCAGAACATAAAGAAACAACACGTCTTCTATCGGCTCTTGCTGAAAAAAAGTCAGGATCTTAGTGACGATAGCATATGTTGCGCGTCTTGTGTAGTTCTACAATCACATTTCAAGCTACTTTCGTTCTAGAAACCACGTATCTCAGCATTTGTCTTACATCGAGTCACCCTTACATATTAATCATTATTGTATTTTCGTTAACATGTTAACATGACTGAATTGTGCTGGTTTTGTTTAACCCTCCCTGTCCTGTGATGTGTAACTAGTACACATTGCTTCTAAAAACTTTAATATCTCTATAAATATAATAAATACTGGGTTCAGATTTTAGGTATTCCTCCGTAATACATTTACGCATTGAATGAAAAAAATAATATTAATAATCATTAGCACTTATCGGCCACATCAGAGATATTTTGTGAAAATCGGGAATAAATTCATCAATACAATCAAACGTGTGTCAGTGTGTGACGTAGGTATATTAATTCTAAAAAACCGCTAAGGGTGTCAGTGTGTGACGTAGGTATATTAATTCTAAAAAACCGCTAATTCTAAAAAACCGCGAAGCGACGCTATTCACGTCTCACTCTCACTCTACTTCGGTATATGGGAATGCAAGAAATATAATCTCAGTTCGCTCGCTTCAGTCAGTAGCTTTCGGACATCCATGTAAGGTGGTCTCTTCGCCCGTTTTTTGAACGTCGGCCGATGTTTTTTCCATGTTTTCAGCAATTAAATTTCAATTATTATAACTTTTGACTTCAAATTTAATTAATATAAGCAATTGACTATGAATATTCTTATTTTTTCGATTTAAAATCGCTCATTTTTACATGTGTATTGATGTACTCGTATATTGAATACACAGCACCGGAACGCGCGGATATTTTTAGCACAGGAAGGGAAAGGTTAACATGACTGAATTGTGCTGGTTTTCTTTAAATTGATATAATGTATCATCTGTATTCATAGAGTAATTTCCTTAAACTGTTGAATTACATAACAAAAAAAAAACCATCAGCCCCTTTTTTATCTTTTTGAAAAAAAAAAAACAAAACATCCGAGGCTTAGACGCATTTTTTTACGACCTGGGAGTTAACGGGTTCAATTTCCGTTAATACATAATTATTCTTAGAAGACTTACAGTATGGTTTTTGCTAAAAGCCTCATTCTAGTCAGTTGGAGGAGAGTTACAAATAGCTATAAATCCAGCTATAAGCATACGAGTGTTGTAAAAAAAATATCGGTTTATTTCTTTATATTTATATGTTCTTATATTCGAATGTATAAACATGAAACGTGGACTTAGGAACAACTGAAAAAATACCATTTGATACTATAAAAATGGGAGCATTGCGAGGAATGCATGGGGTGCCAAAGTATGGCAGAATACGGAAGGAAATGATTAGGGATGATTGTGGATTTGAACTCATTGTTGACGTACTAAAAATCAAGAAGAGCACTCTTAGATGTTTTAGATATGTAAAAAAATTAATGAAAAGGGCTTAAAAAGAAAATGTACAATAATAATGTAAGTGAAAGGCGTGGTAGAGGAAGATCAAAGAAAGTATGATTGGATCAAGTAAATAATATTTTAAAAGAAGAAAATGTAAAGTCAAAGAAATCGAAGTTGTTGTATAAGAAGATTTGTGAATGTAGAAAATGTGAAATTATGTTTATAAGAAAATCCATCCGTTTTGCTCTCTGTCTACCCCTACAGGAAAACGGGGAGATGGTACGAGTTTATAAGAATTTATATATTGTGTTGACTAAATAGTAGTTTGTGTTTATTATTGTCGTTAGGACAAATTGTTCGTTGCTATCTTCATTTCTAAGTACTGATTATAAATTGTTATAAAGTTATATTTTTTTGTGTGATTTTGAAGATGGAACATATGGTTGATTTTTTTGAGATTTGGTGATTTTTTGTAGCGCACTGAAAATAATGTGTCACATGCCAAAAAACCCTATACAGTGTGTAGTGATGATGCACTAAGCAAGCGATCATGTGTGTTAAATGTGTTTTTAAAAATAAAATTTCTTAGTGATCGTTCGACTCTCAAAGATGAAGTCCGCTCTGGAAGGCCAATTACCAATTATAACCACCAAATGAAGGCTTTGGTCGAAAATAACTTTTGACATATATTTATGATACGAAAGATTGCTGAGATATCGAAAATAACTTTTGACATATAGGTATGATACGAAAGATTGCTGAGATATCGAAAATAACTTTTGACATATAGGTATGATACGAAAGATTGCTGAGATATCGAAAATAACTTTTGGCATATAGGTATGATACGAAAGATTGCTGAGATATCGAAAATAACTTTTGACATATAGGTATGATACGAAAGATTGCTGAGATATCGAAAATAACTTTTGACATAAAGGTATGATACGAAAGATTGCTGAGATATCGAAAATAGCTTTTGACATATATGTATGATATGAAAGATTGCTGAAATATCGAAAATAACTTTTGACATATATGTATGATACGAAAGATTGCTGAGATATCGAAAATTACTTTTGACATATAGGTATGATACGAAAGATTGCTGAGATATCAAAAATTACTTTTGACATATATGTATGATACGAAAGATTGCTGAGATATCGAAAATAACTTTTGGCATATAGGTATGATACGAAAGATTGCTTAGATATCGAAAACTTCAAAAATCTACATCTACATTACTTTGCTGCAGTTTTGCGTACTTGGATCTTATAATGCAAAATTACTTTCCGGTTATTATCAAAACTAGCTGAGGCGATAGTTAACAATCATATTTTAGAACCAACTTTGGCGTATGGGATTGAAACGTGGACGTAGAAAAAGATTGATATTAGTCGAATAAATGTTGTAAAAGGTCTTTCAAATTGAGCGGTTTTTTTAATTATTGGATAAAACACAGATGACGTCGCGAATTTGCCTGGGTTTTATGACATTTAGGAAGTGTAATGTATGATATTTATAAAAATGGAGTCAAATTGTTGAATTATTTTGTTGTATGTATTGTAATCTCCGGAAACGGTGATGTTTTAATTGGCCACCAAGATCATGTGATCTGACACCGTTGGACTATTTTCTCTGGAGTTACGTGAAAAGTTAGTTATATAATAATGACCCCCGATCAATTCCTGAGCTGAAGGACAAAATTATTCACGTTATTGGTGAGTTAGAAGCGCAATTATGTCAAAATGTCATCGAAAATTTTGACAAATGAGTGGATATCTGTGGAGCTGCAAATGGTAGACATTTGGCAGATATTGTTTTTTGTGTTTAAATTTCATGCATTTTACTTCAATGACCAATAAATTTTTTTTAAATCAAAGCAAATTGTGTGTTTTATTCAAGAATTTATAAAAAATAGAATTAAAAAAAACTGCTCAATTTGAAAAATCCTTTAGAAATGCGTACACTGAGGATTATTTTTTTAGTATTACTTTATTAACACAACATTTTTAATATTATGAATGTCTAATTAATTCAAAGACTAAGGATTAATGTCACCTTAATGCTGATATATTTTTACAACCAATCAGACAAAAGTAAGTTATCTGGTCGCAAAAAAATATCCAAATAATAGTTCATATTTATGAAATATACAGAATTTTGGAGATTTAAAAAACAATGAAAACTAATTTTTAATTTAAATTCGATTTAAAAATGTAAAATTTATTTCCAGACAACCTTTTATTATCTTATAAATAATTTATTCTTAACGCGAAATGTGATTTAGTAAATTTGCACTGTAAATATACTCCGTGTATGTCTCTGCCGCGAATATATTATTTACTAACCAGGTCTACTTCAAAATGTTTCGTTCAAACGAACGAAAATTGTTTGCTTTGTGGCCTGCCAATTCGGCTTAGGAGTAATCAGAGAAGATATTTTAATTCCCAACGCTAGGCTTTAGCATTATTCAATAGGAATATGAAAGCTCAAGCATAGGCGAACTTTTCAAGACGAAATTTATGTATCCGGAGGTAAGGGAGGTATTACAAATATGTCCTGGGGGAAATAAGGACCGTAAATGGAGGGTAAAGAGCTAATACGTCTGGGCTAGTAATTGAATCTGGACTCAAGATCGATGGATATTAATGGAGGAGACCACTACAAAATGGACCATCCCTGAAAAGCGTGTTCATTTGAATTAGTCCATCGTAGTAATCTGGATTAAACAGACTGACAAAGTGTGTTTACAGCGTGAGTAATTCTTGAATTGACGGTTTTTTTAGATGATGTGGAGTAAATTAATACTATATAATTAAATAAAATATAAAGTAACAATAAACATAAGTGACACCTAACTTCTAAACGGGAGTTGCAGTTTAGATTCTCATTGGAACCAAGATTTTCCTCTAAAGCTTTGGTTTCCTAAGAAAGTGGTGTCGTTACATAGCGCACGTAACAAAACATTGTCTATGCAAACCATATGGCGTGGTTTCCTAGAGAGCGTTGGTTGTGAGATTATATAGCGCACATAACAAAACATTGTCTATGCAAGCCAATGGCGTTGGTTTCCTAGAGTGCGTTGGTTGTGAGTAAAACGTTAAATAGCAATGCTGCCATTTGCATGACGGTCGTGACGGAGCAAACAGTCGTGAAACGATTTTTTCCGTGTAGCGGACACCGTTTTAAAATAAAAAATGAAAGCAAACGTAATTTGGACCAGCAAAAATGACGAAATATTGATTGATTTTGTAAGAAATAATGAAGCTTTATATAATGTGAAGAGCAAAGACTATAAAAAAGTCCAGTGAAACAAAATATTTGGAATAATATCGAGAGCCGTCAGTTTGACGTATCCATCTGACAGTTGTGGGTTCTCATTTCTGCCGTCTGGCGGCGCGCCAGCATCACGTCTGTAACGTGCGCTATATAACGATCCCGTTTTCTTAGAAAACCGTAGCTTAAGCGAGTGAGGTTTTGTAAGTTAAATAAAAAAAAGATTTTGTAAGTAATATAAATAACGTAATTGCGGCCGCCATATACAAAATAATTGAATAGATAAAAACATTTGAGCCATGCTCGTATTATGGATAAATTTATGTTTTCGGAAATAAAAACATTGGACGTACCGTGTCCGTGCATATTCTCTTGAGGTAAAAATTCGCTCGCCGTACGCCGTTCGGCCATACTCGTTTAGAGGAGAAGAATTCTTGTCTAGTTTTCATTTGAAGTATATTGAAAGACTTTTGGTTGGTTGGAAGATACTGCCACCATACAGTATGCTCGCTAGGTTGTTCTGTATACAACGAAACTGTAATACAATACAAAATCGCGTAGATTTCAGATGTAGTTATCATAGAAATAATGTTATTGAATTTTTAATATTTATCAACAAATTACTTGTTTTATCCCACTCATTACGTTAATCTCCGCTACACGTGTTTTTACTTAAAATCCCGAAGCTCTCTTCAGACGGAATGATCCTGGTTTGTTATATGAGCAGTGCTTAGGTCAAACTGGTGTCATGTTACTGTGAACCACCCACATGTCATGTTACTGTGAACCACCCACATGTCACGTTACTATGAACCATCCACATGTCATGTTACTGTGAACCACCCACATGTCATGTTACTGTGAACCACCCACATGTCACGTTTCAATTATCCACCCACATGTCATGTTACTATGAACCACCCACGTGTCACGTTACTATGAACGACCCACATGTCATGTTACTATGAATCACCCCCATGTCATGTTACTATGAACCACCCACATGTCATGTTACTATGAACCATCCACATCGGAAGTGTGTGTGTAATCTTAATATTTTTATTTCAAAATAAATTATTTATATGAACACTTCACACAAATACACTGCACTACACCCTCATTCGAATGTGTTACTATCACACACCAAAAGATCTACAAAGGTTTCTTGGTAGTCCGTCTTCTCTTGATAAGTTTTCTTCCCAAGTATTTTATTTCTTAACATTTACAGATGCGTGGAAATACCTAATATTATGGCCGCAGTCACCACCTTCCTATACTTACATTTAATGTTCATATATTTTTTTAACATGCTAATTTTGATATTTCTACAATTATATTATCATTGCCTATTTTCAAGAGAAACTTATATATGTGCGGTAGGGCAAATTGGCCTGAACGTCACGAAAAGTGTAACGGTGTATTATGTTATTATTTTATTTTATTATTATTATTATATTATTATTAAATATTTTATTTAATGATAAATTTTTATTTATTATTTTAATATTAATAATTGTTTTTTATTAATAATAATTAATATTATTCAGTGTATTATATTATTATTATAATTATTATTTATTATTAGTATAAATTAAATATAAATATGTTTTGTTATACATTTTTGTTACATTAATATATTTAATGATTATTAATTTTATTTTATATCAAATTATTTTATTTAATATTTATTTCAATATTATGATTATAATAATATATACCATATATGTTATTATAATATGAATAATCATGATATATTATTATTATATTATAATTAATTATAATATAAGTAATGAGTAATGTTGTTAAATAATATTATTAATAATATATTATTAATAATATAATAAAAATAATATAATAAATAAATAATTAATTTAATAATTAATAACATAAAAATAATAATTTCTTTAATATTATAAAATATAAATTTCATATTATTATATGTACTACTCGTATATTATTATTAAAATTACTATTTATTATTAAAATTATTATTAAAAATTATTTAAAAATTCTAAGATTGAGCGCGTTAGAAAGCACTCATCAACGTTCTTAAGTGAATTAATATATGTGTATAGGTATGTATGCATGTACATAATTTTTTATTTAATGTGATTTTTTTTTATTTTACTTATATTTTTTTAATATTAACCTTTTTTTGTATTTTTCAATGTAATTTGGCAAAGCCTGTATTGAGAAAATAAAAAAAGACAGATTGGATATCACCTGCCATGTAGTTATTTCGAAGACAATTTGATGGGGCATACAGATACTATACTATCGCTTTATCATAGCATATGTGAGGAAATCTTTCAGGCAGCTTTTAAATATATGTTTCGTAATTAACAGAAATATTTGTCACCAATGGGTTGATCATTAAAAACATAGGGATCATTTTTAAAGGCCGCAGTTTCTGGTGAGAAGTCGAAAGTAAAAAGCTCAAGAAATTTTCGTTATATGTAATATTAAATGAAATACTGACTTTAAAAAGAGAATTAAGGTAGAATTTTCACTTTAAAGTATCGTATTCAGAGAATCCAATTTTTCGAAAAAAGCGGAGCGATGCTTTTAAAAAGAAATATTTCAAATTAGTTGGTAATTTCAAAAATAATTGGAGTACGTACCTGCTTGAAGAAAAATGGATATATCCTGAATATAGCAAAATGTTATCTTCTTTTTTGTCTTTCTTCTTCCTGGCACTGTCCCAACTCATTGCCTATGTAGGCTTTTGGGGTCGGCTCTTCTCGTTCTCAGGCTGTATGTTCTTCGGTTCTGGGTGTTGCTTTCATCTAGGCCGTTTCTCTGCAGGATTTTGGAGCATTGAGTTATCCAGGAGTTTTTTGGTCTTCCTCTGGACGGCTGTCGAGGAAGATCCACAGACATTGCCTGATTTACCGTATGGTCTGGTGGTCTCCGTCTTATGTACCCGTACCATCTCAGCTGTCGCTCTTCCAGCTTACTATTTATGTCAGTGACCCCCAAGCTACCACGAATGCGTGAGCTCTTAATTCTATATTTTAGTGACACTTCTGCCGACCACCTAAGCATTCGCATTTCTGCTGTTTCAAGTTGCCTAGAGTAGGAGCTGTACGTAGTCCAGCATTCTGAGCAATACATAATGGTCTAACGATAATTTGGTATACCTTTCCTTTTAGATTTGTAGGCATTTTTGGGTCACGCAAGACTTCTGTTACCGATCTGAATTTCATCCATCCCACACCTATTATATGGTCAACATCCGCTGCGCACCCTCCGTCTTTGTGAATGAGTGAGCCCAGATACTTAAATGAGTCACAGCCGGCTAATATTTCCCCATCCAATCGCATTGAAGGAGCTGTGGCATTTGGGTCTTCAAATGGTAGGTACAGATATTCTGTCTTTTTCCTTCTAATTTTAAGCCTTTTTTTTCCAGGATCTTTCTCCATCTCATCAGGCTGCTCTGCAATTCACAATGGTTATCTGATATCAGTGCTACATCATCTGCAAAAAGCATAGTCTTAAGGATACCGTTCATTTCATAGATAATTCATGACAATTATGAACAGCAGTGGACTGAAGACAGATCCTTGGTGTACCCCCACTTTGATTGGAAATTCATGTGATGTTCTCGACGTGCATCTAAGTGCATGTTTTTAAATTGGTATACATATCCATTAGTGTAGCAAAATGTAATGATTTGTGCGAGGGTCATCCAGAAAGTAAGGTTACAAGGGCTCCTGAGGCCGGAGGATTTTTTTTGTTTCGAAGTTGGCGTACCTGGCGTGTAGGGAGGATCCTAACGGACAGTTTGTTTGGTCCCGCGTGTGTCGGCCATTTTGTTTAGTCACAGTAAATTCTTCCGATGGAGAGATCGTCGCGCGCTCCCGCCAACTCTCGTCAGTGCGAGATCCGCGCGGTCATCCGTTTTTTGACTGTGCAGAACAATACCGCCGCGAATATCCATCGGAAGATCATGAAAGTTTATGGTAGTGATGTGATGAGTCGATAACATGTCACGAAGTGGGTTAGGTTGTTCAGAGAATGTCGTACTGATACTCACGACGAGGCAAGGAGTGGGAGACCATCAGTGATTTCTGACGAACTTGTGGAAAAAATTGAAGAACAAGTGCGAAATGACCGCCGTGTGATGCTTGACGACCTTCACAAAGAATTTCCTGACATTTCTCAAAGTCTCCTTGGTGATACTGTGTCAAAAAAACTTAGTAACAAGAAGTTCTGTGCGAGATGGGAGCCCAGAATGCTCACACCGGAGCACCGTCAAAATCACGTGACCGCCGCGCGTGAATTTTTGGGTCGTTTTGCACAGGAGGGAGAAGCTTTTCTGGACTATATCGTGACAGGGGATGAGACGTGGGTATGTTACTACACCCCAGAATCCAAAAAGACAATCACTTCAGTGGCGTCATTCATCTTCCCCAGCCACCAAAAAGTTCAAGACGACCCATTCAGCCGGAAAAGTCATGGCATCTGATTTTTGGGACCGTAAGGGGGTCCTTTTGGTGGATTTTATACCTAAAGGGACTACCATTAATGCAGATGCAATACTCTAAAAAGACTCAGAAGAGCCATTCAGAACCGCAGAAGGGGAATGCTGACCCGGGGAGTCAGTCTCCTGCATGACAACGCCAGGCCCCACACCGCGTGAGTTTCACAGGAGCTGCTGATATCGTTTGGATGGGATATTGTCACCCACCCCCCCTATTCACCCAACTTGGTGCCTTCGGACAATCACCTTTTCACTAAACAAAAAGATTTTTGGGTGGGAAACGTTTTTCCAACGATCAGGAGGTCGAGGAAGCTGTGAAGAAGCTGAAATAGCTGGATGTCTATGACACTGGCATACAAAAGCTGATGCCCCGAGTACTGAAATGTCTCGATCTCGACGGCGATTACGTTGAAAAATAGTTTAATATATTTGTGAAGTATCCTGTGAATTTCAATTGAATACAAGCATTTTTTCACCGTTGTAACCTTACTTTCTGGATGACCCTAGTATATTTGCAATATCATCATCCGGTAAGTTGACAAGAACCGAAAGATATATCAACTACATCACATTTATAAATAAATAAATATATGTTTGTTGATAGCAACGTTGTGTACATTATGTACATAATTTGCATATATGGTAATGGAAAAGAATATACATTTAAGATAAAAAGTTATCAAAATCTCATGACAGTCAACCTCACCAATAGAGGCGAGCCCGATTGCGAGGACATCGGATGATTTTCACCACACACCCTATGTTTGTGTTGTTAATGGTTTTATTTTGGAAATACAGTAAAAGTGCCTTTACTATGTGCTGTTTATAGTACTAAGGGGAAATAAAGTAAGAAACGGAAAAAGAGACCAAGTTAAATGAAACGAGGAGACAGAGTTTCATTTTATATTAATAATGGAGTTATATGAACCAATCTTTTCATTCCACTTTTTATTCAAGAAAAATTCAATTTTATCATATATGGATTGTGTTTCTTGTCCTTTGAGCATTTCATAATACGTTTTAAGAGATAAAAGACAACTTTCATTGGGGAGATTCAAAGATTTGACGATATCATTTGTTTTAACTTTTACAAGTAAAAAGGTTCTTTGCTTTTTAGTTTTATCAACATTTATATCTGATTACAATTATTGCTTATAAAAAATAAATAATAAAAATATATACCTTCAGAAATATTTAGATTATTTTTTTCAACTTAAATTGTTACACATGTTTATTTGCGGATCACAAACCATTGCTGTAAAGCAAGATCAATCTGAATATTTAATAATATTTGCGGAACACAAACCATTGCTGTAAAGCAAGATCAATCTGAATATTTAATAATATTTGCGGAACACAAACCATTGCTGTAAAGCAAGATCAATCTGAATATTTAATAATATTTGCGGATCACAAACCATTGCTGTAAAGCAAGATCAATCTGAATATTTAATAATATTTGCGGATCACAAACCATTGCTGTAAAGCAAGATCAATCTGAATATTTAATAATATTTGCGGAACACAAACCATTGCTGTAAAGCAAGATCAATCTGAATATTTAATAATATTTGCGGAACACAAACCATTGCTGTAAAGCAAGATCAATCTGAATATTTAATAATATTTGCGGAACACAAACCATTGCTGTAAAGCAAGATCAATCTGAATATTTAATAATATTTGCGGAACACAAACCATTGCTGTAAAGCAAGATCAATCTGAATATTTAATAATATTTGCGGAACACAAACCATTGCTGTAAAGCAAGATCAATCTGAATATTTAATAATATTTGCGGAACACAAACCATTGCTGTAAAGCAAGATCAATCTGAATATTTAATAATATTTGCGGAACACAAACCATTGCTGTAAAGCAAGATCAATCTGAATATTTAATAATATTTGCGGAACACAAACCATTGCTGTAAAGCAAGATCAATCTGAATATTTAATAATAAATTACTTTATTTTTCTACTTACGTCATTAATCCCTACCACACGTGTTTTTACTTTCTATCCCGAGGCTCTCTTCAGGTGGAATTATTCCGGTTCGAAATGAGAGCATTGCTTACATCAGATATATGAGATAGAAACACATTAAGCGGGGTTTTTTTATACGAAGGCGGAATGAAGACATCAGAAATGAATGAATGGATAAAATTGATGTTTTGTAAGATGACGAAGAGCTTTAAGATAGTTTGGACATGTGGCGAAAATGAATGATGAAGACTCAGCGAATATGCAAATCAGAATTGCGAGGTGTGCGTGGAAAAGGCATACCGAAGAAAACATGGCTGGACTAAATGGACCAGATTTTAATGGAAGGTAAAGTAAGGAATATTAGTAACAGAAGATTGTGCATGAAGAGATTTATGAATGTAGATGAGTTGAAAGTTATGTTCATTAATCGAAAATTTTGGAGAACTGTTCTTTCTGCTACCTCTCAATGGGCACAGCGTGATGATATGTATGTTCGAAATAATTTATTGTTTAATATTCTTATATGTTGTGGAGTTTCATAAAGTTAACGCTGAATCTTTGGTAAATTACGAGCTAAATCTGATTGGACTATAAAAATACTGTTTGGTTTAATGTCAACAAACAGCGTCGATAAAAATATTTCAAACTCTATGCTAACAGTCAAATAACTTGGATGTGCAAATACCGTGAATACTTATGCAATAAACGACAACCGTATTATTGCTGGTAAATGCCTGTCTTAAAATCATGGGGTTGCGAGTTCGATTTCCGTTGATAGATACATTTGTGAAAAAGAGTAACAATCTTGTTTTCCCTTGAAGTTTGTTGAAAAATCTTTCTGGTTTGATGAAATAAATTGTCACGTGGCAATCAACCCACTGAATTGTACTATATACAACAAAATGTAAAATAACACTACACAGGAAATATCATAGGATTTAAAGTGACACTAGGAGGATCTTCAAAAAATCGCTAGAAGGATCTATAACAAACATACTGAGACTATCTATGTGGCCTTGTTGGCAAGACACCTGTTTTCCAGCTCAAGGAGTACTGGTTTGATTCTAGGAAAAAGGATTCCAATACCCTAAGGATTCCAATATCCCATGAGACTTTTTAAATACGGTAATTGCAAAAGTGTCCGTGGCTTTAATACAGAGAGATTGAACTATAAAAGTGTAACAATTTGTTAATTATTTTGTTATTCCTCTAATAACATTAATAACCCCTGCTCGTGTTTCGACCTTCTATCCCAAGGCTCTCTTCAGATATCTGACGGCCTTCCGGACCGAAGTTTGCGGGCTCGATTTCTGTTGAAACTATTTTTTTTATATGATTTACAGTTAAGGCATTTACATTGTGGAGGTTTAAATACGTTGTTATTTGTTTTATCAAATTCAATTTATTCCACTTTATCTAACAGTATAACCCTATCGGTTTAAAGGTTGTCACCTAATCATCAGGGATCACAAACAAGACTCATTTGATTTGTACTGGAAAGGATTGCAGTTTAAGCATCTTTCTGGTTGGTTACAAGATATAATTTGAGACAGGGCTCTCATGGATTTGTGGCGGTCACACACGCGGTCAATGACCGATGAAATGACCTTTGCATTCCTTAGCAATTCAAAAACAAACAAGTGCAAAGTCCACACAACATTAATCGTTTTGCGAGTGTAGAAACGGGACGGCGGCATATCGCGAGCGCATTCCCGCACACATTCAAAAATGATATAAATACCTACGTCTACCAAATAAATCTCTCTCTTTCCGCATTGCGATCTAACGAGTTTTATTTATCAACAAATCATCATCATCTCTCCCTTAAGGACATATCTCCTAAAGATTGTTCTATCAACCGATAAGTTGAACCAACCTGCTTTTGGAAATGCTGGTAGGTAGAGCAATCACACTTTTTAACCGTATGTGTATTCATATACACTTAACATATTTCATGTGTCCCCCAACTCCTTCAGGAAAAATGTTTTTAATGTAATATTTTTTTATATTATTTAACATGCTATATTTTATCATAATGTTTTAGTATAACACGTAAATGTTTAATATTGTTTTTATCGAATAAGGCCTTGTTTTATACTATACATGTTTTTATTTTAACTTATCATGGTTGGTCCTTTTACGAAATCAGGAAAACATGTAATGTGCAAAGGACCTGAAAAAAAAAAATTAAGTCAATAAATTGCCAAATGGCAATAAGTTCACCTGGTTGTACTGAATATAACTAAAGATCACAATACATTTTGCTTTAAGGTCGTATTTTATCAACTTTTTCTCGTTCCCCAAAACCAAAAATTATACTTTTTTATCTATATTTTAATAATCTACTGTATATGAATATTAGACATTTTTTAAATAAATACACAATTAATTACTTCGTTATTCCACTAATGACATAAATCCTCGGTACATGCGTTTGTTACCTCCTATCCTGAAGCCCTCTTCAGGTAGGATTAATATAATTAGTGGATTACGGAGATAGTTGTGATTAGTGGAATAACGAAGTAGCTATCATAAAATATTCTAATAGTTTCACAAAGTTAAAGCCGATATATTTGATAATTTATACTTTTTATTCTTATGAAATAACATTTTTGACTGTAAAAACCTTCCTAGATTTCATTTTCGAATTTTTAAGGGATGATTTTAATTGAGTTATTTTTTAAATTTATAATAAAGCTCTTAAAAGTGTGACGCGATACATTTTTATTTTTAATTAACATTATTAAGGCTCGTCACAAACTTAAGTTGAAAACGTTCACCCATTGTTAATGTTCATTTCAAACAAAAAGTTCCTTTGATTTTTCTGTTCCTCTGAGTTTCATAATAAATTTGCCATCACAAACAATCTAAAATTTCTCTCAACTTAATTTAATGAGAGTTGTTTGGCGAATATTGTGAGAGGAGCGGCTCCGGTGGCTTTTCTTAGGGAAACTTCCTGAACAGCCGAGCGACTTGCAAAGGTTAGAGACACGGTGAACACTGTTTCCCAATCTCATTTCTTCCGGTTTATGAACTGAGATTGTGTTTCAAAGTTACAAACTAAGGAAAGCATTACGAGTATTCTTGCGAGATATATTAAACTTTCAGTATTAGAGAGAAAAATGGTATTTATTTTTCTCTGTAAACCATCCATCCAGTCGTATGATATCCCTAAAATATAATAAAACTATATAAAGACATTCTGCAAGAGTCGATGACTTCGTGCGGGATGCTTGAAGACTGGAAACATGTGACTCAGGAGCGTGTAAAGTGGAATGCTACCTGTAATGTGACGTCTGCAAGATTGAGAGTGTGGGTATAGAATCGGGCTGACAGAAGATTATATATTTTTTTATCCACTTTGCACGTATTTTTCCTGTTACACAAAGATAATTATATGGTCGACTTAGAGGAGCAGATCAAGATTAATGTAAGTATAGCAAGGGGATCCTCGAACACATGATCCAGCAACGAGGGTGACCATATCTGAATTGGTGATATGGTCATATTAAAGTACGTAACTGGGAGACAAAAATGTCTTCGGTCTCGTTAATCAAGCCTTCGAGCTAAGAACTATTTAAATAGACTCTGAACTCGCAGTTCTTCATCGTACGTGTTGGAAATACTACCGTTCGTGAATGCGTAACAATACTCGCACACGTCTAGTATGTGTCAGTATTTACTAAAATAACTAATTTACCAGAATAGGACACGGTTTTTTTATAAATATTTTTTTCATAAATTAACGATCTTTTGTATTATGGTTTCCTGAGAGGTGGTGGATTCATACCTGTTCATATACGTTTTTTTTTTAATAATAGCTTTATTGATAATAACGTATTATGTTAATATTACACATTCTTCCTGAAACTGAAAAAGAGAAGCTGTCAAAAAGTCTGAGCTCTCTCAATATATTATTTTTTCCGAGATACACCCCACCATATCCGAGATACACCCCTCCTAATGGAGGGCGAGCTAGACTGTAAAGACGCCAGATAATAAAAAAAAAATAAGCAGTGATATAATTGTTCAAAATACAAAAGCACACATTTACACAAAAGACTTCAGATTCAATGCCAGCGAGAAGAAAAAAAATCAAATAAAGATTCAAATTATGCGAATATAAAATCACTAGTTTTTCTACCAGAGGGGTTGTTATGAAGAATGGTGCGGGAAATTCTTGTTACACCCATTCTTTTCACGAATTCATGTCAGTATCGTCAGTTTCATATTAAGGTGTCATCAATGTCATTTTTTTTCTTGTTTCAGAATCAGTAAGCAATTCGTCTAAGATATATTGCCTACAGAACATAGAATCACAATATCGGATCTTTATTGCCGATGTTCTGAGTCGTAACTTGTTTTAGAGGTAGAGGCTATGATTTCACAACTGTACCATACACGTGTTGAATAAATTTTTATTTATTTTCTCAATGACAGCAAGCAGACACCCCGATGCTAAAACTACTTTATTGACCTGTCTTTTTTATTACAACGTGACTGAATTATTTACTCCGATGAATCAAGATGTTTCCCATACTCTTCCATGTGTACATTTTGAAAATACTCCATGTATATATTAATTAATCTTTTATTAAGTTTTCTATCTTGCAAAACATATATATCCATAATTTAATTATACGTATACATACATATCATCACGCCCTTCTCTAGTTGGGGTAGGCAGCGCGGAGAGAACGCCAGGCTTTCCTATCACGACACACATCTTTTGGCTATTTTACATTCATACATTTTCTCATACAACTGTTAAGATTCTCTAACTTTTCACATTTTCTTCTATCACAATATCATTTACTTGTTTCAACCATACTTTTCTTCATCCTATTCTACTACACTTTCTTATCACATTTACACTGCGTATTAGTTTTCATTCATTCGTTCTTCTTTCTCAAATCAATTCAGAGTGATTTTCTTCATTTTATTTAATAAACCAACCACATTCATCCCCAATCACTTCATTCCATATTACTAGTACGTCAAACTGTTTTCAGAAAGTCTTATTTACTTAAATGCATATACGAGTATATCCCATGTTATACTTACATATATTATTTGACTTCTTTGGTCTTGTTTGTAAAACATGCGTATTTCAGGGTTGCGGGTTTGATTCCTGCTGGCACCCGATTTAAAAAAAGGGTGTCAGTCTGGTTTTTCTTTCATGGACTTCTTACTCGTGTAGTCATTTTGGGGACTCAAAAATGTTTTTTTTTTATTTACTATTTTTTATACTTGGTCTTACATGGTACATCTTGCGGATCTATTGTAATATAGTAATTTCTCCCAACCAATCAGCTAATATGGATACATTAAATAAGAACGTTTCATTGATACATTGGTAGACGTTTTTAGTAACAAGTATCACTGAAATTAATTATTTTAAATATCTCCTGGTGTTATTATCAATTTTTTTCTAATTATTAACGAAACTGTATTTTTCCATCAAGTTTATTAGAAAATGCACATTTTTTTTATACTTTTCAAGATATGTAGTTACTTTTATATTAAAATGCATCCCCTTATAAACCTCCTTCAACATGTTACATTTAGTATCTGTCGTTGTCTGAAAAGGATGGAGTGAATTTGATGAAACTTTAAAAAAATCCAAAGTTGACAACAATTCAATAATCTTCTTGAATATAATAGAACTCCGTGGATTTAGTTGAAAAACGTTTGACTTTCGTCCGAGGAATTCGGGTTTTATTCTCGATGGTACCGGAAATTAATCTAGAATCCTAGTTTGGTAGAAGAATTTGTCTGGTTACAATACTCACAAGCGGTAGATGTGTGCTGGTGTTGTTGCCTATTCACTGCGGGGTAGCATTGCCAATATGTGCGATGACTTTTTGGCGACCGAAGACATTATTGTCTCCGAGCCATGGACTTCAATATATTCGAAAATTACCAAGTTAGCTGTATTGAAAGGTACTTTACGGATATATGGCAATAAACAAATAGTCTTATTTCGAACTTTGAGAAATCCTGAAAAGAAAAGGTAGGGAAGAAAGCACCGTTCACCCTGCACCTCATCCCGCCTCTCCTTCAGATCATTATCCCCCATCTACCCCTGACACAACTTGATAATATTTTAACGATTTTATTCACCGGCAGTATTCATTACAATTCTGTACATTTCAACTTTGTCCATCGTTTTCTTACACATAATAAGAGAGCTTCTCAAACCGTTTTAGAAATAATTATCAACAATCTAGTTGATTAAAACACTGATACAGCGCCTGATCGAATAAAGATAAAAATAATACCACACAGTTCTGTTTATTGACTTTCGTATCATCTATTTTTCTCGTCTCGTGTGGTTTCTTTTTCACAATTAAGTGTTTAGGTGTCTCATTTATGATACAACCTAAGTAGTATCCCGATAGATCTTTAGCAGAATGGTTCTTATGGGAAGAGATGATGATGGTTTGTTGATAAATAATAAAACACGTTAGATCGCAATGCGGAAAGAGAGTCTATCCAATTTTATTAGTAACGTAGGTATTCATATCTTTTTAGAATGCGCGCGAGAATGCGCTCGCGATATGCCTGCGTCTCGTTTCTGTAAATGCAAAAACGATTAATTGATGTATGTAGGTAACAATCTATTTACGGAACCGGCGAGACAGCGTGGTGCGTTCTCTCTCTAGTATGGAATGCGGTCCGCTCGGCTACGAGATGACTGGCCGGCGGGTGACCTTCGGACTTGTTTACTTAGATTTATCGAGGAATCTGAAGGTCATTTCATCGTTCATTGACCGTATGTATGAACACCGAGTGGGTGACTGCCACAGATCTCTTGCAATCATTTTAGGAATAAATAAATACGACACTCTTCCACGATGAAATCGACAATCTGAATTATTTTACATACGCACAATGGAAAATAAACTGAGATCCACCTTTGCAAGGCGTGTGCACTGCAACTGTGGACACACGTAAGATAATTTATAGTATAACATACCACAATCTTCGTAGTATTTGAAATTCTTGTGAGAGCACGTAAAAATCACTCGCATATACACAGACGACCTAAAATAAATAATAATATAAAGAGTAAATATGAAATAAGATAAAGAGTAAATATATAATAAGATAAAATAAAATACATAATAATTATAATATATGTATACAAAAATATCACAGTAACAGCCGCATAAATAAAAAAATAAACAAACTTTTATTGATAGCAATATAGTTTGCTAAAATAATTTATATAGCACAACACTCAAACAGAGATTGTCTATTGATCTTTCTAGTTCACCGCTCCTCTTTTTTCACGTCGTCCTTTACTGTCCATGCAGTGAGACTCTGGAATCAGTTACAAACCAATGTAAGACTCACTCCGTCCTTGGCATGCTTTAAGAAGCGACTGAAATAACTCTTGATTTCTAGTCAGTAAAATAACGTGTTTCATTCCTGATTTTTTTCCTCTCCACCATCCCTTCCTTTCCTTTTGATTGATGATATCTCACTTTATATGAAACATAATGTTTGGGTGATTGTCCGTCGTGGGCATATGCTCACGTGTGTGTTTATGGATTTCGTGGAGATGGATAGTCATTTGAATGATTTATGTGACCACGTAACTTGGATCATTTACTTTTGTCTGGTTGGTTGAAAGAGAGTGCCGCCTGGCAATAATCCCGCCGGATTTATTTGCAATAAAAGTGTTAAATAAATAAATAAAAAATAAATATTGTATATATACTCGTATGTTGTGGCGATTTAATAGAAAATAAATAAATTTGAGAGAAAAGCTACCAAACGGTGTTGGCTCATCCTTAAACATCCTCCCAATCGAGATACACTCCCACAGAAAGAAAGTGAGCGAGGACGTCAGCTGTTTTTCAGTTCGTACCCTCAAACATGTAAATTATAATACAAAAAATAAATGATATTTAATAAGCAGTTCATACAATTATGAACTCAATAAGTATGTACGAATATTGTTAATAATACTAATAAAAACACCTGTTATCTATAACATAACACCAGTCTGACCTAAGCACCGCTCTCGCAACAAACCGGTGTTCACTTGAAGGATGCCTCATAATGAAAACCAAAACACATGAAATGGGGATCAATAAACACAGTACTAAGTATAACAAAGTAATTTATTATAGATTTTATAAAATATTGTTTTATTTTGAATTCGAATTATATTTTCGTCGAAAAACCCTTGAAACGTTTATTAAGAACGAGTGAGTCAGTTTTTATATGATTACAAGTCATCTAATATAATTTATATTTGACTGTAGAAACTCGTCGCAAGACCTTAATACTCAATAAATGAGAAAAAAAAGAAGAGCCCCTCTTTTGTATTTCTAACAAGCGTGTGTGTGTGTGTGCTTGTCTCAGCTTGGGAGATGGGAAATGACATGGGAAATTCATTCATCCGAGGATATTTTACGGCTGTCAAGCTTGTCTCTGGAGGCTCGTAAAGTGTACATTGAAGGAAAAAATGATGTCGTTCTGGCAACTTTTTATTACATAATAACATAAGGTAGATTACTTTAAATGACTATTTTACTATCCATATTGAAGTGTTTACGCTAACAGTTGTTTCGTTCTTATGCTTTCTAAAATAACAGTCGACAAATTTCATGTCCATTCTCATTCCATAATATTACATAATTAATTAATACATATCATAGCGCCATGTTCCTTGCGAGGTAGCCAGGTATTAAAGTTCTCCAAACGTTTATATCCAAGTAAATAATTTTCACCACCTCCACATTCATATACAGTATTAAATTCTATTCTTCATATTCTCACTATGCATTTTTTCAAAATGTGATCTATATGATTGTGCCACGTTTTCTTTGATCCATCTATTTCACGCACACCTTAAACTTCCAATTTGTAAACTCGCTAAGTCATTCTTTCATCATTAAGTGAGTCTATATGTTCAAATTATATTAAAGCTCCTTTCATAATTTTACTGAAAACATTCATTTTATCCTTGCATTCATTTGTGATGTTTTTTAATTCCATCTTCTTTCGTACCATATATCGACACTACAAAAGTTTTCTTTACAGCACGCATCTCTACAGCATTAATCTTAGATCTATCCTTCTTCTGCTAAGTCCAAGTTTCACTTCCATACGTCAAGGTGAGCACCAATAAACTAATAGGATTTTTGAATACTCAAAAAAATTACTTCGACTTTTAAGCGGTAACTTCTAAAGTGTTTTAAACAAACTCATGTAATTCTGCTATTTATCACAATTTTAACTATCAATATAAGTATCGAAATTTTCATTTGAGCATTATTACTGTAACTATTGTAATAAAATCAGTAACAAAAATATCATTTGAGTAACACTATTGTAACTATTATAAATCAGGAACGAATTTCTCATTTGAGTATCACTATTGTAACAATTATATTAATATCAGTACCAAAATTCTCATTTGAGTATCACTTTTGTAATAATTATATTAATATCAGCAGCAAAATTCTCATTTGAGGATCACAATTGTAACAATTATATTAATATCAGTAGCAAAATTCTCATTTGAGTATCACTATTGTAACAATTATATTAATATAAGTAGCAAAATTCTCATTTGAGTATCACTCTTGTAACAATTTTATTAATATCACTAACAAAATTCTCATTTAAGTATCACTATTGTAACAATTATATTAATATCAGTACCAAAATTCTCATTTGAGTATCACTATTGTAACAATTATATTAATATCAGTACCAAAATTCTCATTTGAGTATCACAATTGTAACAATTATATTAACATCAGTACCAAAATTCTCATTTAAGTATCACTATTGTAACAATTATATTAATATCAATAACAAATTTCTCATTTGAGTATCACTATTATAACAATTTTATTAATATCAGTATCAAAATTCTCATTTGAGTATCACTATTGTAACTATTATATTAATATCAGTAACATAATTCTATTTTGAATATCACTTTTGCAATAAATAAATGTAGAAATAAATAAAAATGCTTCAAGTTTGGGAAATAGTATCACGCTTTCAGCTTTTGTTTTATAACACAGAGTAAAGATCCGCAGGATATAAAATGGTGATAATATTATATTACGTGAGGTGTCGCAAGATGATCGTGCGCTGTAGCCCACCCCATCATAGCAAGGGGAGCAGATGGTGTGACGATGATGCTAACGGTCGAAACAAACGTCACGTTGATTATTTAATTAAACTGCTTCGGAGGATAATGTCATATCAAAAGGGATATTTTACCTAAGTGTTTCAACTTATAACGCGGTGCAAATCTTGTTTCGTATACGTAGATATACATATAAGAAACAAGATGCGACAGAGTTTATATCAGTTGAGAATCGTGGATTTTATAAAGACGTTATATAAACTAAAATGTAAAGGCTTAAATTTGACAATAATTTTGGCTTTTATTTTTGTTTTTTTTGTGTTATTTAATTTCTGATGATATCTGGCACATGATCGAAAATTGTAAAACTCTGTTAATTGAAAAGTTCAACAGAAGTCCAAAAATTGTGAACGCAAATTTGAAATATTTTTCTCGTTTTTCGACTGATTTACGTTTCACACCTTATCTTCAATTAAATGCATTTTTTAAAGCATATGGTATATGAATACGAGATCCTCAATTTAGTTGACAAGACTCCTGTCTTCCAGGCCAATGGATAACTGACTGAATTCCCGCTGGAACTTGGTTAAATTTTAATTAGTTAATTTTTTAAGGTGTTCACATATAAAAGGAAGGTTACTACTGGTTTTCTGCTAGATTACTTTGGGGCTTTTGTTACTGTCAATAAAGACCTTATTTTTTTTTTGCTTCTCAGAAAAAGCATATTAGTGAGTAAACAAATTCTAACTGGTAGGCGTTAACGAGTTACTTCTAAATATCTCACTGGATTGTGGGTGTTATCTCGTCACACGTGCCTTAAAAATGGATGCCCCAAAGGGTCTTCCCTTTATATTTTAATATCTTTGTTATTTGAAAGTGATTGCTACATGGCAATTAATTCACTAGGTTACACTGTATACATCGAAAGTGTTATACTATACAATTATAAAACTATTAAAATTTAACTAGTCCCAAACAATATAGAAAAAAAGTGTCCTACTAAAATGATATTTTAATTTTGTTTTAGATTTGATTTTCTGTGAAAACATTTTGTATTTATTATGTTATCATTTATTTTTAAGTAACTTAACTGTTATAATTTATTTTTAAGAAGGTATCTATATTACATTTTATATCAGATTTTAGTATCATGGAACTGTTTTTTTGTAAATTTCGTCCAATGTTAGACTTTTTTGACGATAGTGTATTTTTATAATAATCTGTTTTTGATATTTTTAAAGTAAGTAAATATTATTGTTCCTATCAAGTTAATGAATAATACTGACAACAGTTATCGTTACGATATTTTGCAGGGGAAAAATGGAAACATTTATGAAAATATGATTGTATTTTTATTATTTTTAACAGTTTTAATCAGATTGTGATAAATAAAAACTCTTTGAAATCATCTCGTTAATCATAGACGTTGAAAATCAGGCCATGACACACTTCCACACAAGGCTGTTAAGAAATAATGTCATATTTTAATGCCTAATTGTGCCAAATATTCGTGGACGGTGGTTTTTGATATTTTCAGTATCTCAGCAATATCCTGTGTCGTACAACGCTGGTTATTGTCGACCGAAGCTTTGATTTGTTCGTCATCAGTGGTATCACCTTCCAGAAAGCACAACACCATCAAGGTCATATCACCTTTAAGATTTATTAAACCACATTTACTTAACATTATCGTTTACTGCATCGTCGCTATACACTATACATTTTTTTTTAGTTTGTGTCGCATTTTTTACATTGCGGTAATAAAAAAAAGGTGGACCATAAAACCATTTATGTTATTCTTTCTTCAAAATGACGCCTGAAAATTATAAATTCACGTTTGTAATGAAGTTAAAAACAAAATAAAATGTTTTCTCTTCAAAATGACGCCTGAAAGTTATACATTCACGTTTGTAATGAAGTTAAAAACAAAATTAAATGTTTTCTCTTCAAAATGACGCCTGAAAGTTATACATTCACGTTTGTAATGAAGTTAAAAACCAAATTAAATGTTTTCTCTTCAAAATGACGCCTGAAAATTATACATTCACGTTTGTAAGGAAGTTAAAAACAAAATTAAATGTTTTCTCTTCAAAATGACGCCTGAAAATTATACATTCACGTTTGTAATGAAGTTAAAAACAAAATGAAATATTTTCTCTTCAAAATGACGCCTGAAAATTATACATTCACGTTTGTAAGGAAGTCAATAACAAAATAAAATGTTCTTTCTTCAAAATGACGCCTGAAAATTATACATTCACGTTCGTAATGAAGATAAAAACAAAATAAAATGTTCTTTCTTCAAAATGACGCCTGCAAATTATACATTCACGTTTGTGATGAAGTTAAAAACAAAATAAAATGTCTTAATGATATCCATCTAAGAAAAACAAAATACTTTTCGTACATTTATTTGCGGATTCCGATATTTTATCTAATCTAAATCAGCGATTCTTAACTAGGGGGCTGCGAAATGTTTTCTGAGTGACCTCGTAGGCAAATTAATTTCTATTTTAATTTTTTTTTTGTTAAATAAAATCATTATTTTTTAACAAATCTTCATGATTATTATGTCAGTATAATTTAAGGAGTTGCGAAAATATTTAAGGATATTTAAGGGGTCGCAAACGATAAAAAAAAAATTTGAGTGGTAAAAACTAACAAAACCATTTTCTGTATTCATAAATGTTTCCTCCGCCGTCCCTTGCTGCGATATTCAAGTCTATAATTTCTTGCAAAGTAAAAGCTTTAGCAATGCGGATACTTAGCATGTACGAGAACAACTAACTTAATATTGAGGTCGTTATTATTCTGAAATTGTCTTCATTTTAGCCGACCCTTGTCACGAGGACAAGGGCTAATATGTACATCTGAATGGAGATATAATTAGGTTTAAACCTTTTTTGTGGCAAAAATAAATTGAACTTAAAATAGGTTTAGCGCGCTAAGGGCGGCGGTCCAGCGCGACGCGGTGCGGTGATAAATAGCACGGAAGGTGGACTGGATTATATCCCGCGAAACGGGCGCAGGAGGGTCCTGACCGGCTCACCCTAATAAGGCCATCGCAGCCCCTACGTCTCGTGAACTCTTCTCTGTAAAGACCTGACACGATTTATGTATGTAAGGTGTGTTTATAACCTAAATTAAAAGAGCTGAAATGTTATTCTTGTGGTTTGCTTCACACCTTGCCTTATTTATTTTGTATTATTGCGACCTCAATTGTATGTTATTAAATAACAATTGCAACGAATAGTAAGGAGACTCTTTTTATACAAAATTGAAAGGTTTTGACGCATCTGATTTTTAAATAAAGTATACTTTTTCATAACCAGCGCTGATATGTTAGGTGGGCTCAGATTTCTTTCAATATATTCTTCCTAGGTTTAAATTCATTTCTTCTTTAGATTAAGATATATTATAAAGAAAGCGAATTGCTTTATCAGAAGACAATTACATATTTCCGTGTCCGGACTATCAACTGTGCCACGTGTTTCCAATAGGAGGCAACAGAAACTACCGCTTAAATCAGGACCTGTCCAGATCATGTACTCCCGATGTTCGAACAAACCAACGTGTGCTGTAGGTCATGTTTATCTATACAATCACATTCAATGCAACCTTCGCTTATCTCTGCATGTTGACTTCATATTTAGCCATATCTACTGAGAGTTTTTAAATGCTCTGTAAGTAGGACAAGGCAGTTGGTTTCCAGATATCTTCTTTTTCGATAGTTCGATTCAGTCATCAGGTTTTTTTTCTTTCCACTACAAAACACGTTTTATCAAAATGAATCATTAGGTCTTGCGTTGTCTTCATGAATTATTCCTGGGTTTCAATCTTGATATTGTTGGTTGGTGTCAATATAAGGGTTACTTGTATCTCGAGTCCTTGACTTGTTTTGTTCTTTCTATGTCAGCTGCAACACTTATTTAGATATCAGAAGACGTTACCGTCCAGAGTTTTGAAAATACAGCATACATGGAAAATACCTTATATTCCATCTGTTGATGACTAGTTTCATAAGTAAGACATCTATCTTTCGTAAAATTTAAATTAAAAGCATCTTAAACATGTGTCTGGTAAACTGAAAGGGATTATCACGTGGCAATAAAAATGATTCGACAGATAAGAATTTATCAACAAATTAATAGAGAAACCATTGAAACCACGAGTATTATTATTTTTTAAGGAAAACAAATATAAAATTAAAGGCAATTTATTATTTCTTTACAATAGTTGTAACAAACGTAAATAGTGTAGGAAGGGAATGGTGGGATGAATGAAAGGGATAAGTCACAAGTGTGTGTGTCTAAGCGTTGTCATCTTGGAGCATTTTTATTTTTTAATTTTATAAATCTATATGTAAATGCCATAAGATACAAACTTAGTATTCTAGAAGATGGTACGGCATATAAACTTTTCCGTTTTTTTGCGAAACACTTGATTTTCCAACATGTTTTTTTATTAGAGGTCTTGCGGCTTGTATAAAATATCTCATTATATAATTTACCTAATACTGTGAAATATCTCATTACATAATTAACCTGGAATAAAATATCTCAGTATATAATTTACCTAATACTGTCAAATTGAAAATGAAACAAAATATACTGTGACCGTGCAGTAAAAATTAACAGAACATATGCAGAAGCAACTGCGTAACGTAACAATTTCTATTTTAAAACGCGTACTATTAAAGTAAAACAAGTCGGCAATTGGAATAGAAATTTATAATTTTGAATAAATATTTGTTGTGGACGTTTTTATAAAACAAATAAAAAGGCATTTATTGTCATTCGCAGCCATTATGAGTACACATGCCTAAATAAAGTTCTTTTCAAGTGAAATATTACTCTATTTGATGACATTTTAAAATAATAAAGTGCAAAAAACCTTTGATTTTTCTTGACATTTCGAATGCATAAAGTTGGTTTAGAATTAATTAAATAAAAAAATATTGCAATAAGGATATATTGTGAATATGAAAACGATACATGGGGATGAGATGACCAAGAAAAAATATATTCGTGTATGGCTGAACGAAGAAGAAAAAGAAAAGGTCCGAGAGTCGCATGAAAAGAGCGTGTTAGTCAACTATGAACGTGTTAAGTCAACTAACCAAATGAACATACTAATGTCAGAAGCGGCACTTAAAAACGCAAAAGAGTTTATCTATCTTGGAGGCAAGATCACATGGGATGGCCGTAAAAAAGAGAGGTTGACAGTCGCATCCACCAAACAAAACTCACCTTTAATAAGAAATCAAAGATTTTTAATTGCAATTCGTCAAAACATATGTGTGGAGTATTTTTATGTATGGTTGCGAGATATGGTGCATAGGCGAAAGAGATCGAAAAAGATTGGAGACCTTCGAGATGTGGACCTATAGACGAATCCTGAGGATTTCCTGGAGATACCACATAACAAATGACGAGGTTCTCAGCAAGATCGAAGAAACCAGGCACCTGTCAAACAACTTATCGGAAAGGCGTGCAGAATGAAAACATCCAGCACAATATACTGGGGGGAATGATTAAGAGATCGATTGACAAAGGGCGTCCTTGCCGCAAGTATCTGGAGCAAATATGCCACGATATGGACTGCACCTCCTATACAGAGCTCAACAGGATCGTTGAAGACCGAGCGGAGTAAAAGAGGAGATGCAGAGCTTTGCTTTTAACCAATCCCCAGGATTGAAACTGAAGAAGAAGACAAGTCAACTAATAAAATAGGGTGTGGTAGAAGAAGAAAGATATGGTTGGATCAAGTGAATGATATTTTAAATTAAGGAAATGTAGTATATCAGAGAAATCGTAGGAGTTGTGCAAGAAAGTTTATGGACGGAAAAGAGGCGAAGGCTTAGTGTCGAGATTGACTTTTCTTGATATTTTTTAATTATTAAAAGTTTTTTCATTTTTCAGCCTTATTGAAATGCAACACGGCATAATGGTTGAAAGTCTTCACATTATAACTTTTGAAGATATCATTGCTGGTGTGACGGCGAGGAATATCTAATGGCTAAATGGCGTTAAATTTATTCCCACCGTGTCGGGTCCCCCGCCCTAGCCCCGTAGCCTGGGTGCAGCCAGCATCTTTGTATTTGCATTTAAATGAAACGGAATTATTACAGCTGATTCAATGGAAACTTTTAATTGGAATCCATCAGCTTGAGGAAGATTTATTTCCATCCCTTTACTGCATGTAAACCTTTGTCTCTTTGCCTCGTTGACTGCATCGTAAATGTGCTAATGTGAAAGTAAATCGTCATGTCATTAATTTCAGGGAAGATATTAAATACTTGTTTATTTTAATTCAACGATTATTTCAAATAATTAAAAGGTAAATAAATACGAAGTTACTATGAATAAAAAGTTTTAAAAAATAAGTTATATATTTTAATACAACCTTTGGTGTGTGGGAGGGAAACGTGGAGATAGACGTATAAGAAAAATGCATGCACTAAAAAAAAATAAGGTGACAATATATGACAGAATACGGAAATACAATTGTAAGCGATTAAGGATGAATGTGTAGAAATGGTATAGAGGGAAAGCTAATGAAAGTGGGGTTGGATCGAGCGTACGATTTTTTTAATTAAGGAAGTAGTCAAGTCGTCCTTTACTGTCCATGCAGTGAGACTCTGGAATCAGTTAAAAATCAATATAAGACTCGCTCCGTCCTTGGCATGCTTTAAGACGCGTCTGAAAAAACTCATAATTTCTAGTCAGTAAAATAACGTGTTTCATTCCGGATTTTTCTTTTCCTTTCCTCTCCATCATCCCTTCCTTTCCTTTTGATTGATGATATCTCACTTTATATGAAAAATAATGTTCGGGAGATTGTCCGTCTTTGTGGGGTTCGTGGGTATATGCTCACGTATGTGTTTATGGATTTCGTGGGGATGGATAGTCATTTGAATGATTTATGCGACCACGTAACTTGCTTCATTTACTTTTGTCTGGTTGGTTGGAAGAGATTGCCACCTAGCAATAAACCCGCCAGATTGTATTTGCAAAGAATTAAATTTGAAAGTATTAAATAAATAAATATTTTTAATTGGTCTAAAACGACTGTACTTTATAAGTAAAATAAAATAAAAATACTTCTATACCATTTACAATTTACAGATTTTATCAAATAATGTTCATAAAAAGTCTGCTAAAATAATCACTCTTCAATATTTAATCCAATTAAAAGGACACACGGTAGCCAATCCGCAAAGCTGTATTATATACGAGTATATGTAACAGTGAAAGCGGATAGTCAGTGAACGTAAAATATTGCACGCTTTCACTTAAATAATTTTAAATGTATACTTAAGTGTTAATTGTTCACATTCAATAGTGAAGATTGTAGAATATGAACATCAATAATCAATTTCGGTTCTTGCCCTTTAAAGAGCGAGACTTGGTGTTGAATATAAATGTAAGGACGGAATTTTCTGCACGTTGAAACGTCATAAACTTTTGGACTACGTGGAATAAATGAGAACATTAATTAAAAAAAAAAATTAAACTTTAATTTTGCCAACCCTAATTATTTAAGCTATCGCACGCTTTAGAGTATACAATCACTAGTAAATATAGATTTATTATTTTCATAAGAACGATTTCTTGCACATCCACTGATTTATCTAGGAAAGATGTGTATTCAATAGAAAAATTGTACATTTACTGTTAAATCCACTGAAAATATGACATATTCAACAAAATTCTTATTAAATAAAATGTTAATATCAGCTTGACTCAATCTGAAATATCTCACTTGAAAAAAAAAAATAAACACGCTCCAGTTGGTTTTAGTGCCATTTTTTTATTAATCAAAGTATTTTACTGGTGAATTTCTGCCACTGGGAAAAAAAATTATAGCTTTTACGTTCGTCAAATGTTTTTTTAATAAACTATATCAAGTGATCATAATTTGTAGCTTTTACAGTTGGCATTTCATATCCACGGGTTTCGTATTTAAATTTTCAGCTAACAGTGAATCGAATGTATTAATAAAATTAAGTATTGATCGAAAAGATATAAAAGGTTGTTACTGATGGGTACTACCCATATACGTTTTGAGGCTTTTATGGTTGTTCGTGTCAGGTATATATGTTAAGATCTTTCGGAGGTTTGTTCCGAGTGGTTTGGCTTATGATATCGACGTTTCGAAAACGATACGGTTCTCAACCTCAAGGCCCGCTTGTAATTAATTTCACCATAAGTGCATGTGCACTGGATAGTGAACGCGGAGTCTCAACGATAACGTGAGTGCGTGACTTTTGGTTTAGTGGTTATGGCGATGAAATATCTTGAAGGAAGCGCAATTAGTACGAATGGCAACACCAGTGTAGATAAGTCAAATCTGACATCAGCATCGTAAAGTTTGACATTTTTAATGGTATACGTGCTCAGAAAGTTTTGGCATACGAGTGCTATTTGTGTTGTTTACAGTGACTTGAAAAATTCATCTTGGCCAAAAATGGAATTAAATCGTGAACACTTTTTATGATTTTTGACGTGGACTAACTCAACAACAGTGTGCCGATCAACTCGTTAAGACTTTCGGTGATAAAACACCGTCCCGAGTTACTGTGTTTTGCTGGTTTTCCGAATTCAATCGTGGTTGTAGTTTGCTCCAGAACGAATTTCGTGAAGGTCATCTAAAATCGGTTGTTGTGCCAGAAAACATCGATGTTGTGCGTGAACTGATATTGCAAGATCGTCTTGTGGCTTATCGTGAGATTGAGGCATGTTTGGGCATTAGTTCCATTTGCACACATTCAATATTGCATGAACATTTGGCCGTCAAAAAAAATTGTTCGCTTTGGATGCCGCATAATTTGACAATCGCTCAAAAAAAGGCTCGTGTCGATTGGTCCAAAGAAATGTTGAAAAAATTCGATCGCGGTGCTTCAAAAGACGTGTATAAGATCGTGACAGGCGACGAATCATGGATCTATGCATATGAGCCGGAAACTAAACAGCAATCGACTGTATGGGTCTTTCAAGACGAGCCAAATCCAACAAAAGTTGTTCGCGCACGAAGTACTTCGAAGCAAATGATGGCTTGTATCTTCGGTATAAATGGTCAAGTCGCAACAGTGCCTTTAGTAAAACGTTGTACGGTCAATTCTGAATGGTACACCACCATTTGTTGGCCAGAAGTGTTGAAGCCGGAGAAATGAGGAAAACCAACCGCCGAAGACGGACCATTCTCCACCTCGACTATGCGAACTCTCACACATCGGCTCAAACAAGTGACTTTTTCAGCACTCAAAACATTAAATTAATGGGTCATCCACAATGACTTCTTTTTATTCCCGAACATCAAAAATAAATTGCGAAGTTAATGTTTTTCGACGCCTGAAGAAGCAGTTGATGCAATCAAAACGCATGTTTTGAAGTTACATCATTTGGAGTGGAAAAAGTGCTTCGAAAATTGGTTCAAACGCATTCAAAAGTGTATTGATCTTCATGGAGAGTATTTTGACAAACAATAAAGCCATTTTCGATGATAAATATTTGTATTTACTATCTGTCTGAAAACTTAAGTGGCAACCCTCGTATGATTACAGTTACTAAAAAATACTTAAAATCAGTTCCATAAATGACAAATAAAAATTAAATGAAAATATCAAAAAATAATTTGTTTTGTAAACTTTTAAAGTCTGTAATTTAAAAAAAATCCATTCATACATAAAAAATGAACATAACTGTATCTATGTTAAAAGCACCCAGCCAACGCTTGACTGTTATGAAGTAAGTGGGGAAATATATCCCAGCTTTGTACGGGTTTGTATGGTACAAAAGAAATAGGAGACCGAATTTAACTTTCGGAGCTTAATTGTTGCATTGATACACATTTTTAAAAGGGTATCAGTCTCAATTTCACTTCAGACCTCTTGGACGTATTTCAGGGTGGTTGTCAGAGATTGACACATGAGAAATTACCTGCGAGATTGTATCCACGGTGAAGAAAGAAAGCGTAATTTATAATAATTGATTATTTAATATAAACCAAAAAATGTTATTCGTTGGTTGAGTGTTTTTTTTATACACATATATGCGCTCCATTAAGGCTTTATTGAACAATAGAGAGGCGCTTAGCACTTACTTTTATCACTTTGATGGCACGAGGCATTAACAAATCACAAGGTCCCTTATTCTTCTCGTTCCAAACTTCCCGTTTTGATTTCTAAGATAATATTCCATGGGAATTGAAACTTTTAGAAATTTTTCTCCGAGTCAAATAGAATTAGAAAAAAATATTCAACTCTTTTTAAAAGGGTTGAAATTTAAACCCTGTTGTCGGAACTTTTCCACCTTTTTTGTAACATTTATAATTTTATTACACTTTTTCTAAGTATTATAAAAGAATCAAAATCATAAATTCGTTAAAAAAAATTCAACCCTTTATTAAAGTCAGGTGTTGTGTTGAGTTTTTCTTCTTTTTTGTTTGAATAAATATATTTTTATATTTGAAGTTAAAATTTTAACTAACTGACGACTTAGGACCATGCTGAATTTTAACTTGGGGTCGCGTTTTCGATTATCGTTGATACGCAATTAAAAAAGAATACCAGTGAGTTTTTTTACTTAAGGCATCTATACTCGCTTCGGATATTGACATATTTCATGTCACATTACCAAAAGCAAAAGTAAATTTTCATCTAAGATTGAGCGCGTTAGAAAGCACTCATCAACGTACTTAAATAACTTTGAATATTTGTGTATGTTTGTGTGTATATAGGTATATGTATGTAGTCATATACATTTTTTTTAAATTTTATATAATTTTTTTATTCCATATAATTTTTCTTTATTTTTAATGTAAACATTTCATGTATTTTTTAAAGTAATTGGGCTAAGCCTGTTTTGAGAAAATAAATAAATACCTATCTGGTCGGTCGGAAGAGATTACCATGTGTTAAGTTAAAATTTTAACTAACTGACGACTTAGGACCATGCTGAATTTTAACTTGGGGTCGCGTTTTCGATTATCGTTGATACGCAATTAAAAAAGAATACCAGTGAGTTTTTTTACTTAAGGCATCTATACTCGCTTCGGATATTGACATATTTCATGTCACATTACCAAAAGCAAAAGTAAATTTTCATCTAAGATTGAGCGCGTTAGAAAGCACTCATCAACGTACTTAAATAACTTTGAATATTTGTGTATGTTTGTGTGTATATAGGTATATGTATGTATTCATATACATTTTTTTTTAATTTTATATAATTTTTTTATTCCATATAATTTTTCTTTATTTTTAATGTAAACATTTCATGTATTTTTTAAAGTAATTGGGCTAAGCCTGTTTTGAGAAAATAAATAAATACCTATCTGGTCGGTCGGAAGAGATTACCATGTGTTAAGGAACCTGCCAGGTTGTAGTGAATATAACGGAAGTGATATTTAACTCTATATCAAAACTCGTGATTAAAGCTAATCAACAGATAAGTTGATTTAATTACATTGAGAATCATAAGTACGTGTTAGGACGTAAAGGCAGAGTGTGAAAGTACGATTGAATCAAGTGAATTATATTTTGGAAGAACGACACGTTAAAAGGCAAAGAAATCGTAGGAGTTTTATTAGAAGATGTATGGATGTAGATGGGGCGAAGGATATGTGTCAAGATAGGAACGCTTGATACTTTGTCTTCTTTGTCGCCTCGGTACGAAAAGGGCATGATAGTATGCATGTATTTTATGACACCATACCAAAATCCCTTTAATGATTATATTAATTAATAGAAATGAAAAATCAAAAATTTTCCAAAAAGTAATTCACATGGAATCAAACCCGGTATATATGTTTGCTAAGTATGTATGCCAACCACTTTGCCAGAATTTTGAAACATTTGCATTATATATTGGTTTTGTTAGCCTTTCTCCATTCATTCATGTTATATGTCCGAACCGTCTCAGAGTAATAATCTTCATCTTTCTCAACAATCAGTCATGGAATAGCGTAACATACTTCAAGTTTCTAGATAGATCGGTACAACACTAAGATGATTGCATTATAGATGGAAATATATTGGATTATAGAGGATTGCATTATAGATGGGAATATATCGGATTATAGAGGATTGCATTATACGAATAGATGGGAATATATTGGCTGATGGGAATATAAAGGCAATATGCTTATTTGGCTCCCATTACATACAATGGCGTGCCGACTTCAATAAAGGTAAAGGTAGGAAAACCATTTAGACAGTCGATCGGAGCGTGGTTGTTATTGCGACAGGATTTTGAGTACTTGGGCTTTCAGGATGAATGATGAGTGGAAAGGATTTATGTGACTCGTGAGTGTGAGGGTTTCTTCTTGTTGTTTTAATATTGGTTGTTTTTGTATTTGTGTTTCTGTGTATTTTTTTTTTATTTAATTTTGTTTTAATTTTAATTTTTATTCTTATGGTTGTGTGCGGTATATTGTGGGATGAATATTTTTGGTCTTCTTGGAGTGATGATGTGTGAGGAGTTGTATTTCGCAAGATGTTTCCAGTTGTAGTTGAGTGTCACTGTTTGTCAGGTTGATGAGAACGTGCAACGGGGTTTTGTTTTTTGTGTAATCAAAAATCGGAAAGAAGTATCGATTTATTTTTTTATGCTAAATATCCTCAGTGAGATACAGGCAAAAGCCTAGTTTACTGGGGATACGACAAATGAAAGGCAACAAACCCAGATCCATTAAAATTGTATGTCCAAATCAAATTACCTGTTGTTTTTTCGCAAATTGTGTATATTTCTTGTCATGTGTAATAATATTAATAATGATAATAAATAAATAAATAATAAAAAAAAGTTAGAGAACAATTTATGATGCCTCGTTTCGAGAGCAAACTGTATTTAAGAACGTTCTTATGCGGGATTCAAACTTACTTTTATTATCAGATAAAATTTATTACAAAATTAAAATAAACTTGCTGGGTGTAAGAATAGGAAGAAGTGGCTGAGGCCAGATTTGATGCATATTTCCACGCATCTGTATATGTTAATTACAACTTAGATTAGAGTCAAATGTTCCTCACAATTACACCCGAGCATGCCCAGCAGAAACTGTAATTGTTCCTAATAACTACAGTTTTTGCTGGGCATGCTCGGGTATATCTCCTTGAGCGTAAGAAGATATCTGCGTCTCCTGGTATACGTTGTCAAACTCGTTCGAGGAGTTGTGAGCTGTCCAGCATTACTACAAAAATTTGCGTTAAATGTTCCTAACAATTACACTAGACTGCGCCGGCAAGAACTGTTCTCAATAACATGCTCAAGAACGGGTCTTGCAGCCGTTATGCCTGTTGGAAGGACCTTAACTGTTTTGAATGGGACTGCTTCCGATATTGACATAAAGTATTTCATATAACATTACCAAAAGCAAAAGAAAATTTTCTTCTACGATAGGGGGCATTAAAAAGCACTCATCAAAGTATTTAAGTGACTTTGAATATATGTGTATATGTTGTGGACCTTCCAATATGAGATAAAAATACATTCGCCTTTGGTGTAGTGTATTGTATGTATGTAGTGTCCGTAGATCTTCATCATTTTTTATAAAACCTCCCAAAAAGCATTGTATTCAAATGCTTCATAAAGCTGCACCCATATATCAAACACTTAAAGGCAACGACAAATGCTGTATAATAATACTCCACCCTTTTTGGTCGGTTTGGAACAATTAATTTACGACGTGAAGAAATCGACTTCCAAGTTCTACTTTTTTCCCAATGAACATCTCTAAAGCAGTGCCCTAGCGAGTTATATATAAAGACGTAACGTATCCTATGGCATTTAAAAGGTTGTTTTAGAACTAACTGTTAGGATTAAGAACATGTTTGACGTATACTGGTACTATCGAGGTTGCTACGGGAAAATAAGCAGTAACTTACTTCTCCCATTTCTCAATATAATACGAAATGAAACAGGGTGGGCTAGGGTTGAGGGCTGGAGAATGAGAAATATAATTGTGAATCAGCGGAAAGCGGCTAATGGCCCCCCAAGGGCACCGTCCGGCCCGGGTCTGGGTGACCCCGACTTGCAAAAAGATGGAAAATTACCTTTTCTGTTTAATGGACATGCCTACCTTGTCGTCGTGGCCCATTGGGATATATGGTATTACCCATTTCGGTTTAAATCTCAACCTATACTTGATTAATTTTTAAATTTATGAAACGTTTAGACGTTTTTTTCTAAATGTAATCAATCAATATGGACTTAATAGCAATATTGCGAAATTCAATGTAATAATAATAGACCGTGTGGAAGAAACAGTAAATGCAATATATTATATTATATGAGAGAATAATGAAACATTGGATCAATTCGAGAAATTCTGGTATTTGGGTTGTATTGTCTGATGATGAAAGAGTTGTGAGGTATATCGAATGGCGTGTAGCGATAAGAAACGAAGGTAATGATGTAATAAAAAACATGTACGAAGCGTATCCAGAAAGTAAGTGTACTGAGGCTCTCACGACCGGACGGATTTTATTTTCGACATGTTGGCTACACTTCCGTGTAGCCTGACCCTTCCCCTCCACAACGAGACCGGTTCGAGGTCAGTACGTTGAGAAGTGTCGACGCGACAACACGTTTCGTGAAAAATGTCAATCCAATCTCCCGCCTAGTGCGAAATACGCGGCGTCACCCGTTATCTCGTTGCGGGAGTTGAGAAGAATACGTGAAGTGACAATGTATGACAGAATAAAACTAAAGTGATTAGGGATCAATGGGAAAAGATTGATGTGTAGAGTAAGATTATAAGTAACGTTAATATGGTTTGGGCATGTGGAACGAATTAAAAAAGAAAGACTGTCAAAACGAATATTTTGTGCAAATCTAAGTGAATGGTGTGTGTGAGGAAGACCAAGGAAAGTATTGTTGTATCAAGTAGATGATATTCTTGTAGAATAGAATATAGAAAATCAAAGAAGTGGTATGAGTTATATGAGAAGGTGTATGGATGTGAAAGAAACTAAGGACGTGTGTCGAGAAAGGAAAGTATGGCGCTGTTCTCTGCCTATCTCGACTGGAAAATGGCTTATTGGTATGTACGAGTATATCTGTTAGTTTTTTTTTCTTAATATAATCAATTATATGCACAATTAAAAATAAATATTATAACCTATTTTTATGACTACCATGACAGATTAACTTCGTGTTCTGATTCGTGGCCTGGAGGTTGTGGGTTCGACTCCCGTTAGTATCCAGATTTTTTTAAAAAAGGGCTCTAATCTGGTATTCACTTAAGGTTTCTTTGACACCTTTCCGATTGGTTGGGATACATAGTCACATCGCAATAAATTTCACAAATTGTGCTGTCTACAACGAGAGTGTTATATAACATAATAAATATTATGTAATTGAACACAAAACTTTATTTAAACTACTGGTTAAAGCCAGTTGTACGTTGAAAATAAATTCACCAGCTTTTTATAATTCGTAGGATTTTTTTTTTCGTCGTTTGATACATTCGGCGTTATTTTATTTCGTCGTTTGATACATTCGGCGTTATTTTATTTCGTCGTTTGATACATTCGGCGTAATTTTATTTTGTCGTTTGATACATTCGGCGTTATTTTATTTCATCGTTTGATACATTCGGCGTTATTTTATTTCGTCGTTTGATACATTCGACGTTATTTTATCTCAGTTATTGAAAAAAACTATGACAGGGGCTGGAAAAATAATAAATAGCGCACCCCTGTTAATGAATATCAATATTTCGATACAAGCAGAAGTAAGTTTGAGTAACACCACCATAAACCAACGTAAAAAAGCATATTTTTTTCATATATCATACATGTAAAGGTAGAAATTAATTTCGATTTTAAAAGTAAACAAAAAGGCATCACATAATTTCCACAATAATTTTTCTATCTCAAAAATCAATTATTTTTTAATTATTTGACCTTGTTTTTAAAATCAAATAATTAAAAAGGTTGTACACATGTCTAAAACCTCTCCTTGCAGTCCAACATTACTCTTCTGGTCATTTCTTGTGCTATCGCCCCAATTTCGTATAGTATATTAGCTTTCAGTTTGTAAGTTTTCCTCAGCTACTTCAGGTGCCCCCAAAAATGTTTCACAAGTGGTAAAATAAAGTGATAAACTGCTGCAACGGTATTTTCCTCACAGTAGTAAGGCGACCTGGAAATATTTCATTCCGTATTGTGTCCTATATTGTCATTCTACGTATTCTTATAAGTGCACACTTTTATTCGACCCCTTTCATAAAAATATAACACAAAAAATAATTGCAATGATGATTAATATTTATCTATTAAAAAATAGATAAATATTGATCATGACTACTTCTTCAAATCTGCAGGTTGACTTATAAGGGGTCCCAGAGTCAAACATGTGTATGGACATATAACGCTACGAGGCATAGTTTATAGAATTTTGGTTGGATTAAATTTAAAAAGAGATATTAAAGTTTTTAGAAGCAATGTGTCCTAGTTACATATCACAGGGAAGAAATGGTTAAAAATAACACAATAAATACTCGTATGTACAAGAATATAAAGGGGGTGATTTCAGCTATTAGAGAAGGCTTTTACTCACATCTACAAAAGTTAAGTGACACACGTTTTGTAAGAAAACTACAGGGAACTTACCAAGGGAGGACAAACTACAAACAAGCTATGTATTTATTCTAATATGTGATAGTAACACAATTTTAAGTGGAGTGTAATGTGTGTTATATGTGTTCATATATTATCATGAATTTTGACAATGCCTCCCAAAAAGTGTTGTCTTCAAAGGCTTCTTAATCTGCGCACACCACCCATATATCTGACAATCAGACCTTTCCACATTACAGGACATTCTTTTTTCTTCTTATACATCATGTGATCAGTGTTGAGCGTCGTGATCCTCTGCTATGTCTCAAATTTAGCGCATCAACTGTCTCCATATTTCTTAGTCCTGGACCATGTTGTTAAATGTAGTGCTTAAAGAGGATCCTGTTTATTCTTCTATTTGACCCGTTCATCTCAAAGCACACTTAACTCTTGCTCACCTTACCTCAACTGTCCTCGTAATCACCAGTTTCTACATACTTTAATCATTATTTCTAACAACATGCTCAAAGTGAGTTTAAATTATTTATCTGCATTTTGTCGAAAGTCGTTTGTTTTTTTCTCATATTTCCATATTTCTACTCCTAACAGTGTTATGTATAATACTATAGAAATAACCAAACGAATATAAGTTATTCCGAGTTTCGACCAGGTTGTTAATGTCTTTATCAGATGGACACATGGTCAATATCAGATGGTCGCAAGGCCAACAATGGCAAAACCTCTATCATACATAATACTGCTATTCGATTAAATCGATTCAGTGAATTCGACGTATTTAATGAAACAATCAAGGTATTTGACGATGACATATTCTCCAAGGGAATGTTATAATGAACCATTAAAAAAAGAAAACTGTCAAATGAGAAGATTATTTAAGCGTTTTTTTTTTAATATTTTGTTTGTTATTAACATTTTCGTTACATCAAAATGAAAAAAAAAATAATCTGTAATAAAATTCTTATAAGACAAATCCCATAACAAGATTTAAAAAAGCTTGTTGCTTCCTGCTTCAGACGATTTGTGTAATCTTGTAAATTTTTAATTTGTCTTCCTGGCTCTTGAGCCTACCACCTTAAAGGATTTTCTGACAGTTTAGACTCGAGAAAAAAAAAGATATCGAAAAGAATAATACATCGCATTCGGTTAAGAATCCAAATAAAAAAAGTTCCTCAAGCTTACGAAACCTAACAACCCAAATTAACTTGATTTGAAAGGGAGAAATTAGATTTTATTATGGAGGAGTCCGGATAAAGAGGAAATAAAAGGACAATGAATGGGAAATTTACGAATGAGGATGGTTAAATGGGAAGAAGATTCCGAAGTTCTCTTTGTTTAACGGGAAATAAGAAAGGATGTACGAAATTGTTTTCCAAGTGGTCAACACAAAATCGACTAATATTTTATGAATCGGTTTTGGTTTGTTTCTAAAGGATTTTTATGGAATAAATTTAATGTATTATTATTGTGTTGTATTACGCTTTCATTGTATACAATAAAACCCGATGGGTTTATTGCAATATGGATAACAATTCTTAACAGAAAATCATACTGGATTTTTTTTAAATCTGGGTACCAACGGAGAGATCAAATAAATTAAGTGAGCCAAAGGATCTTCTTCAGCCTTCATTCCCTTAAAATGTTGCTAAGATTCCTGCCTTCTAAAACCAAAATTTTACTCGTACAATCTCTGTTCTTTCCGATTCTGGACTATGCGGACGTATGTTACTTGGATATTACAGAGGAACAGCTGGACAAATTACAGCGTCTTCAAAATTTTTGTCTAAGATTTATCTTCAGCCTACGAAAATACGATCATTAAATTTCATACAAGAAGGCATTAAACTTGTATAATGTAAAAAATAGACGCCAAGTTCATATTTCCTTCCTTTTATTTTGATTGATGATATCTCATTTTATATAAAAAAGTATGTTCGGGTGACTGTCCGTCCTTGTGGGGTTCATGGGCATATGCTCACGTATGTGTTTATGGATTTCGAGGGAATGAATAGTCATTTGAATGATTTTTGCGACCATGAAACTTGATTAATTTACTTTTGTTTGGTTGATTGGAAGAGATTGCCGCCTAGCAATAAGCGCGTCTGATTGTATTTGCAATAAAAGTGTAAAATGAATAAATTGAACGTGTATGCCCCAGATTGGAAGGAGGAGTGATTTATCAACATAGACTGTTGTTTAAAACAGAAAATTGTATTTTCTTTCAGTGAACGAGTGTCTTTTGATAAAATATAATCAGTACAAGTAAAGTTTTCGCAGTGGTTGAAGTAGAATACAGGTTAACAGTAATTTGGGGGTAGAACCTCTGCAAGGGTTTTATATTATTGAGATAAATATTTTAACACTGTATTTCTCCTGGCAAGACACCTGTTTTTTCAACCAGGGGTTGTTTTGCCGTTGATATCGAGGTATTTTAAAAAAAGATCCTGCTTGGTTTTCCTGTAAGGATTATTTCAACATTCATGCAATATGGCAATTAACCCCCCATACGGCAATTAATCCGCCAGGTTGTACTGTATACCACGAGTGTAATACGAAATGTTTCGAATTAAACGAATCATGCTACACTTATTATAAATTATATTGTACGAGCATATTGTTTATAGTTAACGCATTAATATTGGGGAGGTTTAAAGACACTGTAATTTATTTTGTCAAGCACTGTTTATTCCACTTTTTGTAACGGTATAACCCTACCGGTTTCAAGGCTTTCACCTCATCACCAGGGGAGCACAAACCAGACTCTTATTTATGCTCCCCTGATGATGATGTGAAAGAATGAAACCGGTTGGGTTAAACCATTACAAAAAGTGGAATAAACAGTGTTTGATAAAAAAAATATAATTATACTGTCATTATTTTAAAACATCATCCCCTCTGTAAACGGATATTTTGAGACATCTAGCAGTAGTTAAATAAGAATATTATGAAAAAAAATCTTATCGTAATAGAAAGTTCCAGAATTATATAAAAACCTTAAAAAATATGTCTAGTAATTTTTTTTAAATAAAAACTTTTTACCTAGTTCAATTTATAAATAACCGTTCGAGTTTTTAGTTTTTCTCCTTTAAAATGAACAGTTCCACAAAATTTAAGTAACTTTTTCCAAATGAAGCATGACGACATATTAGGTTTTCTTAGAATTAGCTTTAAACCTAGTAAAAAGCCAACATTTTAAATTACTATAACAATTTTGAAATTCGTTCATTTGAAATATTATAGTTTATTTTGATAGGATGATATAAATAAGATGACGGCAGTACACGATGTTGAAAGAATAGCTTTTTCTTTTAATTTTTAAATTAAAAGAAAAAGCTATTTTAGGGTGTAGCGTGATCACTTTTCTTTATACGTCGTGATGATCTTGATTTGTATTTATTTATTTAAATATAAATACTCAGGAATGCGGATAAAAGCGAAAGTGAACAGCGGGTAATTAATAACAAGTCTTTGACAGTTGAATGAACAATAATCTTTATTTCTCGGCGCGTGGGTAATTTATACTAGTGAGTGAACCAGTTCGCGATACATATTCTGTCTTACTCTAGCGCGTGCATTGACGGGTAGATATTTATTTGTATTCGGAGATGACGAGACAAAGCGTAAATACTATTTGTGAGTACACATTGTTGTAAATAGTACATCTGTCATTGACCCTGTATGTTTACTATTTTAACAATAAATTATGTTTAACAATTCCTTTATTTATTTTGACAATTATTTATTTATTTAGGTAGGTATCCTACAAGGGTTTGAGTCCCTAGTTAGAGCGCCCTTGCGAAGAGTTTGCTTTCTAAATGACGCTAAATAAATTGTCTTTTTATTATTAATATAACTAAATAATTTTCATATTTGAATTACGAAAGACTGCAAAGGAACACTGTAGATAAACATTCCAAGAAAAATACTTCGAGAATTTCCAGGAAATTCTCCAAACAAGTGGATATTAACTCCATTTCGCACTAAGATATCACTCAAACATGTCTGCGGGGGTTATAATGCTATAATAACAAAGATATTTTTCATGTTTTTAACAACAGTAGCGTAACGCGTTAAAAAAGAGATATGAAAAATATTAATCCAATCGGGCATATTACATTACAATTGTTTCTGTAACTTTGATTTTGAAGGAAAAATTTACGGTTAGAATATACTCGTAAGATTCTGTTTTTACAATATTTGTAAAATATTATTGGCTCACTCATTCACAAACATGGAGGATGCGCAGCGGATGTTGACCATAGAATAGGTGTGGGATGGATGAAATTCAGATCGCTAACAGGAGTCTTGAGTGACCCAAAAATGCCTATAAAACTTCAAGGAAATGTACACCAGACTATTGTAAGACCCGTGATTATGTATGGCCCAGAATGCAGGACAATGTACAGTTCCTACTCTAGGCAACTTGAAACAGCAGAAATGCGAATGCTTAGGTGGTCGGCAGGAGTATCACTAAAATATATAATTAAGAGCTCACGCATTCGTGGTAGCCTGGGGGTCACTGACATAAA
Organism: Odontocerum albicorne; assembly: GCA_949825065.1. Classification (NCBI taxonomy): domain Eukaryota; kingdom Metazoa; phylum Arthropoda; class Insecta; order Trichoptera; family Odontoceridae; genus Odontocerum; species Odontocerum albicorne. The sequence goes on along the minus strand of OX463844.1, from coordinate 1,059,508 downwards.
CAGTAAGTTGGAAGAGCGACAGCTGAGATGGTACGGGCACATAAGACGGAGTTCACCAGACCATACGGTAAATCAGGCAATATCTGTGGATCTTCCTCGACAGCCGTCCAGAGGAGGATCAAAGAACTCCTGGATGACTCAATGCTCCCTCCAAAATCCTGCAGAGAAACGGGCTTGATGAAAGCGACACCCAGAACTGAAGAACATACAGCCTGAGAACGAGAAGAGCTGACCCCAAAAGCCTACCTAGGCAATGAGTTGGGACAGTGCTAGGAAGAAAAAGAAAAAAAAAAGAAGTTAAAGATTATTCGAGGTAACGGTGTATCTACCAGGAATCAAACTTCAGAACCATCGCTTGCTTAACATGAATGCTAACCGTTAAACCACAGTTGCGAACAGGACTTTTAAGACCTATAAGTTAAGTTACACAAAAACATAAATATATCTATGATATATTTATGTTTTTGTGTAACTTAACTTATTTAACACTTTATTGCAAATCGTTTTAGACCGATTAAAAATATTTATTTATTTAACATTTTTATTGCAAATACAATCTGGCGGGATTATTGTTAGGCGGCAATCTCTTCTAACCAACCAGACAAAAGTAAATGAAGCAAGTTACGTGGTCGCATAAATCATTCAAATGACCATCCATCCCCACGAAATCCATAAACATATACGTGAGCATATATCCCACGAGCCCCACAAAGACGGACAATCTCCCGAACATTATTTTTCATATAAAGTGAGATATCATCAATCAAAAGGAAAGGGAGGGATGGTGAAGAGGAAAGGAAAAGAAAAATTAGGAATGAAACACGTTATTTTACTGACTAAAAATTAAGAGTTTTTTCAGTCGCTTTTTAAAGCCTGCCAAGGACGGAGCGAGTCTTATATTGGTTTGTAACTGATTCCAGAGTCTCACTGCATGGACAGTAAAGGACGACATAAAGAAAGAGGAGCGGTGAACTGAAAAGGCCAATAAACAATCTCTGTTTGAGCGTAGCGCTAATCCAGGATTGGAAAGACGCTGAAAATTTTCGGCGAGATAAGAGGGGGGGGAGGGGACAGTTAAGGATATTGTACAATAGAGACAGTATGTGAATTTGGCGTCTATTTCTAACATTCAACCAGTTCAATGCCTTCTGGTATGAAGTTATATGATCGTTCTTACGTAGGTTGAAAATGAATCTTAGACACGCATTTTGAAGACGCTGTAATTTGTCCAGCTGTTCCTCTGTTACATCTAAGTAACATACGTCCGCATAGTCCAGAATCGGAAAGAGCAGATATTTTACTAGTAAAATTTTGGTTTTAGTTGGTAGGAATCTTAGCAACACTTTTAGGGAATGAAGGCTGAAGAAGATCCTTCGTTTTACCTCATTCATTTTATCTCGCCATGAGAGAGTGTTTTCTTTTAGCACTCCTAGGTTTTTAACAGTTTTATGTAATGCTGGGCTTGGCTGCGGTGGAGGTCCTGGGTGGCGGCTTCAAAGGGGATGAATCATAGGCATGGTTTGTCGCGCCAGAATGCCGTGATTCGCATCGCTAGTGCGATACCAGCGAGGTGCTGTGTAGGTGATGCGTTTCCAGATGCGGGTTCTTGGTCTTGGTTTGACATCGTACGGTCGTGATCAAGTGGGTTAAATTCATTATAGTCGAAATTCAGTTAAATTCGCGTTCAGGGTCACCACTTTAGGAACTGTTGTTCTTTAAAGGAGAGACGATGAGGATGATGAGACCGCGCGAAAGATGTGTTGCTTTCTCGTTTCCTTATGGAATGCGCTCTCATTTGGTAGCGAGTTGAATGACCGGCGCGTGGACTTTGTCCATCGATTGTCTCGGATTGTGAAGGTGAGCAAAGGTCGTCTCGTGGGTTCAGTGAACGGTCGCCACAGTATGATAGAGCCATCAAGTAATATTGGAGGAAGAAAGTCAGTGTTGAATTTACCGAGAAGCTGAGGGCTGCCAATGAGGATAGCTTTAGACTTCTTAGGATTTATGAGTAAGCCATGCTCCCCTTATATGCTGATATATTAACTATTATCTCGAAACTGTCGACTCCGACATAATATATGTTACTATGCCGATATGACTGGGGATCTTGACATGATAAGCTATAATCTCCGACTGGTAATCCAGTCAGTACAAACTATAACCTCAAAATTGGTGACCTTACATTTAAAAAAAAATGCATCGTATTGGCTCTTGCCTTATGTGTTATAAAATGTGTAGTATTTTAAATAGGTACAATAACCATTATCATTTCAGTATATTATAAAAATTCTAATGTCACTTAAGAATTTGTAAAGAAACTAAGTTTAAGAACATTTATGAGTATACAAACTACTTTTCATACTTTCATTAAAATTCTCAAGCTTTCATTGTTTCTAAATTTTAATGACGCAATGGAAGCTCGATTTCTCTCAAGTTTCGAAAATGAAAATTGAACGCCCTTTCTTACAGAGATTTAGAGCCCAGGTGGGGCTTTCTCTGAAGCTTTTGTTGAAAGCAGAATGATGAGCTTAGTAATTAACACAAAGGAATCTTCCTAAGCGAATCACTTTTAAAACAGTATCAAGTTTGGTTGCCGCGGAAGGAGGGTGAGGAACTCGACTAGGCGAAAAGCTTCTGATGTCATTACGGTGGTCAAATTTCATTCATCATTCGAGGAAAGCTCTTTGCCATTGATTGGGTCCAAGTAAGCTCTTTCTTGGTGAAAAGGGATTTCAATTTTGCCGATTCATCGCAATAAAGCTCGAAATTTTCTATGTCCAAAGATTTTGCGTGTGATTTGTAATATTTATTTATTTTATGCTTTATATCAATTTACGTGGTTAACTGGAATAATCACTTATTTTTTATTGTAATCGTTTAAGATTCGATTCCCGAGTGAAATACTTTTCATTTTAGTTTATTTCCGGATTCTTACTGGCTGGAAGTCATTCGATATTTTTTTTAAGTGCTGGGATATCACTTATACCCATGCCTTATGAAAAAAAGGATAAATGTTTCGTTAATAGGAAATATAGGAATATCGGGAAAGTCTAGATTCTAGAGGTATGCTAATGGAATAAAATATTTCGTTTCTTAATTATAAAATCTTGTATTGTTTTATTACACTTTCGTTGTATACAGTACAACCTAGTGAGCTTATTACCATTTGGTTATCACACAACACATTTGGGCTCCAGCGGGGTTTGAAAGCGCTACCTTCGAGTTGGTAGACAGGCGTCTTACCAATAAGACCACGGAGGTTGTCTTCGATGATTTACGTGACTTAGTCTCTAAGACGCATGTCTTTAAGCCTGAAGGTTGTGCATTCGATTACCATTGGAACTCAATTTGCTTTCAAAAGTTTTAGTTGATTTTTACTTAAGGCTTCATTAAATGAGCTCGATTACTTTTGTTCAATGAGATTGCCAATGTTATCCAACAAAAATATCATATAATATTGAAATACTTGAGTTTTGTAAATGATCTCCGTGGCTTAGTTGGTAAGACGCCATTTTTCTGGATCTTGCAGTTGCTTGTTCGATTCCTTTGAAAAATATTTTCCCAAATAAAGCTCCAGTATGAGTGTCAAATAAGGCATCTTTAACATCTTTCAGATTTGTTAGTAGAGATCGCAACATGGCAACAAGTTAGTCAAGTTTTTAAGTATACAGCGAGAAAGTAAAGCAATACAAAATATCTAAGTTCTCAACCATTTTTAATACGTACATTGATAATATTTTTTTTTAAGATTCTGTTGATTTTCAGTTAAGGCTTTTATCATTCTTAACCTTTGACAAGATTTCACTCTCTGAACGATGCTACATAAGTTATTCTTTTACTGTTAATGTTTGGCCATTGTTACAAACGTGTATATGTGCTTTTATTTAATAATTAACATTTGTGTATATAAATAGTATACTTTGAAACATCTGCTTTCTAAACGATGTAATATAAATTTACCTTTTATTATTTTTAATATAGCAATTAAGTCAAGCTTGGATGTACTGTACATAATTGAAATGTAATTAAAAATTCACAATTTATCCACATTATTTTAATTTACGGGTATTATACATATAACATACGAGTAGTAAAATAAACCTGGTAAAGCACAGTTTTCAATGATTGATCCTGATCCACGGGAGGCTTTCACATTTTGTCGGATCTCGAGCCGCGAGGTCAGACGCTCGGGGGCTCTGGGATCTGGAGGCTTTGAAGCTCGGCAGCTCGAAGCCCCCCGCGTGACATCAGATAAGGCCACGATAGACTGTTGATATGTCAGACTGGCATGTTCGTTTACATGAAATAAGTTTATATCAGAAGAATGTTTCGCGAGAAAAAAAAATCTGTGAATTACGTTACGAAGTTTAGTAATAAATTAATACGCACGAGTGTTTTGAATTTTTTTTTGTAAGTAATCTATTTAAATAATAAAACAAACCTCACTAATATATTAATCAAAGGTATCGAATTTAAAATACTCGTACAATAAATAACTCGGTCGCAGTCCAAATAAGAATTTTCAAAAATAAATCATTTTATTGGAATATTTTACAATAAAACTCATGCATAGTAGAATTTATTTACAGTAAATTTAAAAAAAGGAACCTGTTTCATATGCTTTCTACGCTACAGAAAAAACTTGTATGGTCGAAGATAAAATAATATGTAGATGTATTCATTATATGCAGTCATAATAAAACTGTTAGGAAGCGATCGTTTTATTGAGATTTTTACACAAAAGAAATAATCACGGAGAGATTTATCCAAAGCATAATAAATATCAAAAAAAACTTTCTCAGAATTTCGTGAAACTTGAAGTAAATCTATTCTCATGACCAATTTAACGACATTTTCAACTTAGTGGGAAAGACTTCCAATAGTAGTTTCGGGTTTGGTTTCCAATTGTATCAAAAACAACCAAAAAAAAAACTATTCCCAGTTAGGAGAAATTTCGTCGGTTAATAATATTCACACGTACTAATAAGCATTTATTGTTGTATGTACGGGTGCTTTTGTCTTTTTAATTGTGATTGTATTATCAACACGACGACGAGCTGCGAATTATATGCCTTCTCCAGTAGTTCAAAAAGTGAAGGCTTTATAAATAAGGCCAAATTATTATCTCTCGACGCCTTTCTTCAATACTCTCACATTGTCACCTAGAATATGTGGAAAGGAATGCAAATGGATTAATTTTTAAATTATTTTTTCATTTATCTGAAAAATTGCTGAAAAAAGGCTGAATTTTAATTTTACAAACCTTTTAGAAGCTTTACTTGCCATATTTATGGTGCGTGGATAATGGATAGTAAGAATCGATGTTATAAATTATGACTTTGAGTAATAATAAAAAGAAACTGCGAGCTAACCGTATTTGTTTTAGTATTTTTTCCACATAACTTTACAAGCTATATTAATCATGTAAATCTACACCCTTATCCGTCAGGGTAAAAGTTGCATCAATGCCTCGGAACCTTTTAGGTGAATGTTTCCAAGTCCTTAAAAATAACTTAACTCCACATTCAATGCGATCAAATTATTAAGGTAATTCACGTGTGGCTAGTTTACTAAACTCACCCATACTTCTGTTGTCTTTAATTGATTTTCTTGAATGTTTTACCGTGCACATGTCTAATTTACTAAACTCACCCATACTTCTGTTGTCTTTAATTGATTTTCTTGAATGTTTTACCGCGCACATATCTAGTTTACTAAACTCACCCATACTTCTATTGTATTTAATTGATTTTCTTGAATGTTTTACCGTGCACATATCTAGTTTACTAAACTCACCCATACTTCTATTGTTTTTAATTGATTTTCTGGATTGTTTTACCGTGCACATATCTAGTTTACTAAACTCACCCATACTTCTATTGTCTTTAATTGATTTTCTTGATTGTTTTACCGTGCACATATCTAGTTTACTAAACTCACCCATACTTCTATTGTCTTTAATTGATTTTCTTGAATGTTCTACCGTGCACATATCTAGTTAACTAAACTCACCCATACTTTTGTTATCTGTAATTGATTTTCTTGAATGTTTTACCGTGCACATATCTAGTTTACTAAACTCACCCATACTTCTATTGTCTTTAATTGATTTTCTTGAATGTTTTACCGTGCACATATCTAGTTTACTAAACTCACCCATACTTCTATTGTTTTTAATTGATTTTCTGGATTGTTTTACCGTGCACATATCTAGTTTACTAAACTCACCCATACTTCTATTGTATTTAATTGATTTTCTTGAATGTTTTACCGTGCACATATCTAGTTTACTAAACTCACCCATACTTCTATTGTTTTTAATTGATTTTCTGGATTGTTTAACCGTGCACATATCTAGTTTACTAAACTCACCCATACTTCTATTGTCTTTAATTGATTTTCTTGATTGTTTTACCGTGCACATATCTAGTTTACTAAACTCACCCATACTTCTATTGTCTTTAATTGATTTTCTTGAATGTTCTACCGTGCACATATCTAGTTAACTAAACTCACCCATACTTTTGTTATCTGTAATTGATTTTCTTGAATGTTTTACCGTGCACATATCTAGTTTACTAAACTCACCCATACTTCTATTGTCTTTAATTGATTTTCTTGATTGTTTTACCGTGCACATATCTAGTTTACTAAACTCACCCATACTTCTATTGTCTTTAATTGATTTTCTTGAATGTTCTACCGTGCACATATCTATTGTAGTTAACTAAACTCACCCATACTTTTGTTATCTGTAATTGATTTTCTTGAATGTTTTACCGTGCACATATCTAGTTTACTAAACTCACCCATACTTCTATTGTCTTTAATTGATTTTCTTGAATGTTTTACCGTGCACATATCTAGTTTACTAAACTCATCCATACTTCTGTTGTCTTTAATTGATTTTCTTGAATGTTTTACCGTGCTCATATCTAGTTTACTGAACTCACCCATACTTCTATGGTGTTTAATTGATTTTCTTGATTGTTTTACCGAACACACATCTAGTTTACAAAACTCACCCATGCTTCTATTATCTTTGATGGATTTTCAATTGGTTATCACCTCTTTATTTTGTATAATATCAGGTTACCTAAATTAAGTATCATTTCTCAGAAATATAGGACTTATATTATAATTTAAACTTGATGCTATAATTAAATAACGTGGTTGAATTTCGGCGTAATTGATTACTTATTCTACAGAAAAATCCTGCTTCTTGTAGCATTTATGTTACATATTCAGTAGTAAGTAATATTATGTTTGAAGACCACTCATATTTTTTCCTATTTTTATATGAATATGTATTTTACTCGTACAATCTCTGCTTTTTCCGATTCTGGACTATGCGGACGTCTGTTACTTGGATGTTACAGAGGAACAGCTGGACAAACTACAGCGTCTTCAAAATGTTTGTCTAAGATTTATTTTTAACCTAATAAAGTTCGATCATATCACTTCATACCAGAAGGTATTGAACTGGTTGAATGTTATAAATAAACGCCAAATTTACACATTGTCTCTATTGTATAATATACTTAACTGTCCCGCCTCCCCTCTTATCTCGCCGAAAAAATTCAGCGTCTTTCCAATCATGGATTAGCGCTACGCTCAAACAGAGATTGTTTATTGGCCTTTCCAGTTCACCGTTCCTCTTTCTTTACGTCGTCCTTTACTGTCCATGCAGTGAGACTCTGGAATCAGTTACAAACCAATATAAGACTCGCTCCGTCCTTGGCATGATTTAAGAAGCGACTGAAAAAACTCTTAATTTCTAGTCAGTAAAATAACGTGTTTCATTCCTGATTTTTCTTTTCCTTTCCTCTCCACCATCCCTTCCTTTCCTTTTGATTGATGATATCTTACTTTATATGAAAAATAATGTTCGGGTGATTGTCCGTCTTTGTGGGGTTCGTGGGTATATGCTCACGTATGTGTTTATGGATTTCGTGGGGATGGATATTCATTTGAATGATTTATGCGACCACGTAACTTGCTTCATTTACTTTTGTCTGGTTGGTTGGAAAATATTGCCGCCAGGCAATAATCGCGCCAGATTGTATTTGCAATAAAAGTGTTAAATAAATAATGAAATAAATATTTTTGCTTTACTTGTTCCCTAAACGTTTATTTTTTGGTTATGTTATATTTAGATATTTTACTATCCAATTCTCGCCTCTGCTTATTCTTAACTCAGAAATATCACCTCGATAGTATTATGCGAAATTTGTTTTTGATTGAGTGCGTTTCATAAATGGTAGTAATTTGATTTGAGATATACTCGTACATATGAGTAAAGTCGCTTACGAAGCGATATAAATACCATTGAGATTGGTTTGAGTATGCAACGTTACTTGTCTCGTAAAACCTTAGATTTAAGTCCTTCTGTTTCTCATATAAACGTTTAAATGCAAAATACACCGTTTTCCACCTGTTTCAGATATTTGATTATCTTTTAGATCTGGTTAGTCAAGATAGTCATTTATGAAGTAGAATATTTTTCAGGCATCTTCATTCGTATGGAACCCTTCAACATATTCGAACTCACAATTCGGACACATTGAAGAGCATGGCAGCGAGAAAATATCGTATTTGGCCGCAGTAATCAACCCTTCGAGTAAAGATATTATACTTCTTATTCTTCCCAGTGTCATGTCAGGTCCCCCCAACGTTGACTATCACCTGAGAGCAGACATCTTTGTCCCCGGCAGCCCGAAAAAAATCCCCAACGCTCCTTATACCAGTACAATCACGTATGTTGTGAAACTAGGAGATTTGCCTCCTGCCATCACCTCTTCGACCCTCTATTTTGCTTTGGATAATAAGGTGCAGTAATTTGTACTTTGCTCCTCGAAGTACATGTCGAAGTACAATTCTACCCAGCATGAAGAGGCAACAACAGTACGAGAGTGTTGCTTAGCAAACGAACTTTTACTAGACTGGGAACCTTTTATTTAGTTATTTTTTCTTATCATCGGGAATTGAACCTGGAACTCTCAATTGAAAGTCATACATCCCACTCACTAGGTCACGAAGATTGTATTTTTTTTAAATATATAAATTAACATTTTTCATATTTAACCCTTCCTGTCCCGTGATGTGTAACTAGTACATATTGCTTCTAAAAACTTTAATATATCTATACATATAATAAATACTGGGTTTAGATTTTAAATATTCTTCCGTAATACAATTACACATTGAATAAAAAAATAATATGAATAATAATTAGCACTTATCGGCCGCATCAGAGATATTTTGTGAAAATCGGGAAAAAATTAATCAATACAATCAAACGTGTGCCAGTATGTGACATTCATTCTCAAAAAATCGCTATGGGTGAGGAAGCGACGCTATTGACGTCTCACTTTCACTCTACTTCGGTATATGGGAACGCGAGAAATAGAATCTCAGTTTGCTCGCTTTGTAGCCAGCGGGCTTTCGTTCGAGGTAGTTGCTTCGCCCGTTTTGTGAACGTCGTCTCATGTTTTTGTAATGTTTTCAGCAATTAAATTTCAATTATTATAACTTTTGACATCAAATTTAATTAATTTAAGCGATTGGCTATGAATATTCTTTTTTTTTCCGATTTTAAATCACTCATTTTGACATGTGTACTCAGTGCCGGAACGGGCGGATTTTTTTAGCACAGTAAGGGAAAGTTTAATTAAATTTCATATTTGTTTGACAACATTCCTTACATGATATGTCATTAGGAAAAAATGAAAATGTCATCAATTGATAGTGAACAGAAGACATTATTATCATTAATGAAAATAAAAATTTGTGGGTCAGTGTACCTTAAAATATCCTAATAAGTGTCATGTTTGAAAAAAAAATAGAGTTCTTGACAATGTATTTTTCCTGTTTTGATGACACCCCTTTGATGCTAAAGTGGCTCATCGTTCGTTTAGATGAAAAGTGCGAGTGAATAGATTAGTCCAGGTAAGAGCCAATAGAGTTATCCAAACACCCTGTCCATTTACATGTCGGGAAGTGGGTGAAGGAGAGTGGCAGGGGTGTTGGCTAGGGGGAGACTTCCGACTGGGGGAGCTTTTGGAAAATTTATTGGAAATTTCACCCTTGATTTACCCCTTTCTCCGCGAAGGGACGGGGGCAGGAGACGCGGGGAATTATTTTTTTGTTTCTCTACCTCGCTGACAGGTATTCTTTAGCGATTTTAAAAATGGAGAGAATTCCATGGTTTATTTCCAATGGGAATTATATTTATTTTGCACGCGCGATTCTCCATGGATATATGGGATTATTTTGAATAATCTCATGGAGCGATCAAATTGAACGATTTGATTTTTTCTTTTTGTTTTCAGTCATTATATAAATTGTTTTGAAATATTTTATTTTATTACATAAGGAAAATTTACTGAATTTTCTTAGCTTTTTGGATCTTAAATGCAACGATTTTGTTAATGTTACCTACTTTTGTATTTAACCTTAAATTACTTTAGAATATGAACCCAACAAAATACCATAGTAAAGATGAAGTTCGTGGTCTAATTGGTAAGATGTATGTCTGCGAACTCAAAAAGCAGGTTTGATTCCCGTTAGTATTCCGATTTTTCAAATAAAAGTTTTCAAACTAGTCTTTTCTCTCAACGCCTCTTAAACATAATTTTAGTTCGTTGGAAGAGTTAGTCAATCAGCAATAAACCTGCCAGAAAGAAAAGGCAACACAAAGAAGCACTGATATTTTTTAGTGGAATTCCATTTTAACATAATATAATGAAACAAGAATCAAGTTATAGTAATAATAACTACTTAGATCTATCCGGAACGACTTAAATTGGTCCCAAGTTAACATAATATAATGAAACAAGAATCAAGTTATAGTAATAATAACTACTTAGATCTATCCGGAACGACCTAAAGTTTGTTCCAAGTTAACATAATATAATGAAACAAGAATCAAGTTACAGTAATAATAACTACTTAGATCTATCCGGAACGATCTAAAGTTTGTCCCAAATGGAAATAAATATAAAATCTTAAAACAGATGTCGCCGTTATAGCATATTTATGCCGGTAATAAGTAAGATAGTTCTAATTTGTAATAAAAGATGTCCAACTATTTTCAATTTGGTTCATAAAATCATCAAATTCATGAAATTGAAATACTTTATATTTAAATAATAATATTTAATTTCATGAAATATTTCATTTCTATAATTATAAAATTGTAGTTTATTTAGTGTTGAATAAATAATAGTAACGAATGAAGAATTGATAGTTTTGACATCCAGCTGTCAGTTGATGTGTCGGACAGTATTGTTGTGTTAAATACGACCCTTTATTTGGTAAAATCAAACAAAATATATATTTAGGAGTAGTAAGCAGTTTTAAACTTGTATTTTATATACATACAAGCACCGTTTTGTAAAATAACAGAACCTTTTTAAAAAATCGTCTAGGTCACGCTTGGGTACATATTTTGGCTGAGTGCCGCATTGAGAATTAAAATATATAAAATTATATTAAAAATTATATTGCCAAAATAAAATAACGATGATAAAAGCTCTATACAAGATGCGTGACAATGTAGGCGGCTGTGCAACACATACGATTGCCCAAGTCACACGAGCTTTACTTTTACATCAACACTTAAAAACGACGACTCGGGGGAAAAAATACAAATTTTCGGCAGAAACAGTTTAAAATAAAAAAATGAATAATTATATACACAACACGAAAAATAGCCAAAATGGCTTACGGATCACATTAAAATACGATGCAGTTTCTTTACGGCACAGTGTATGCAATTTGCAGAGGGCTGGTCCAGATTATAATGATTCTCTTCCACTTATATGTTACCCATTAACTCTTATATGAGAGGATGACCATCATGCAAAGGAAGTTCATACGTGAGGAAGACCAAAAAACACCTGAATGACTCAATACTCCAAAATCGAAAAAATATGACAGTGACACCCGGAACCGAAGAATATACAGCCTGAGAACGAGAAGAGCCAACCCTAACAGCTTGCCTACCTAGGTAATGAGTTGGGGCAGTGCCAGGAAGAAGAATAATAATTAAATAATTAAAGAATTATTTGAAAATAGTTCATTTAATAATAAAAAATAACATAAAAGCATTAATATACTCGTATTTATAATATTAAAAAATATAAATTTAATATGTTGTTTATAGTTAAGGCATTAACGTTGTGGAGGTTTAAAGACATTGTAATTTATTTTTAACAAACACTGTTTATTCCACTTTTTTTATGACGGTATAACCCTACCGGTTTCAAGGCTTTCACCTCATCTTCAGGGGAGCGTAAACAAGACTAAATGCTGTTCGGACTGGCACCGATATAGACACTTCAACGGTTGGAGGCGGGAGGGGTGAGAGGAAGGCTAGGTATAATTTCGGCCAAGAGCGGGGAGATTTTGGGGAAATAACTATTCAAAAGATGCTCTGATCGGTATACTGACTTAGAAATTTCTAGGGCCTCCAATCTGTCCAATCTATTTCGTCCGAACAGCATTTAGTCTTGTTTACGCTCCCCTGAAGATGAGGTGAAAGCCTTGAAACCGGTAGGGTTATACCGTCATAAAAAAGTGGAATAAACAGTGTTTGTTAAAAATAAATTACAATAAATTTAATATTATTTAGTGTATAATATTATTATTAAATTTACTATTATTATTAAAACTAAAATATTTTTTTATTTAATTAAGTGAGAGTTTCTTGAATTAAATTCCAGGTATTTAACCATTTTCTATTAAATTAAGAGAGATTTTCTTGAATTAATTTCTACATTACCATTTCCTAATCCTAAAAAAATCGTTAACAAATGGAAAAAAAGCAATGCATAAAATCAACTTTACCTAGGAGCTAAGAAGTTTCACTTCTACAGCGCGAGAGTCTCACGCATCTGTTTTTTTTATTAAAATACGTATGATTTTGTAAAGTTTTGTTTATTATAAAAAAAATATTCTTCAAGGTTTTATTTCCTTTTGTATGGAGTGTACAAACTCTTTGCATTCAATCAAAGATAAAAACATTGTAATTTGTTTTATCAAACACTGTTTACTCCACTTTTTTAACGGTATAACCCAACCGGTTTCAAGACTTTCACCTCATCATCAGGTATTGTTTGGGCTTCACTGATGATGAGGTGATAGCCTTGAAACCTGTAGGGTTATACCGTTACATAAAGTAGAATAAACAGTGTTTGATAAAACAAATTACAATTTTTTTAAACCTCCACAATGTTAATACCAAAACTATAAATAATACGAGTATAAAGATATAAATAATGGAATATTTAAGATAATTTTTTAATTGTTATTTATTTAGTCAACCTACGTAAATGTAGCTTTTAATAATGTACTAATCAAAAGTCTTACCGTTATTTTAATTGTTATTTATTCAATCAACCTACCTTAATGTCGCTTTTATTAATGCACTAATCATAAGTCTTACCGTAATTTTAATTGTTATTTATTTAGTCAACCTACCTCAATGTCGCTTTTATTAATGTACTAATCAAAAGTCTTACCGTTATTTTAATTGTGATTTATTCAATCAACCTACCTTAATGTCGTTTTTATTAATGTACTAATCAAAAGTCTTACCGTTATTTTAATTGTTATTTATTCAATCAAACTACCTTAATGTCGCTTTTATTAATGTACTAATCAAAAGTCTTACCGTTATTTTAATTGTGATTTATTCAATCAACCTACCTTAATGTCGCTTTTATTAATGTACTAATCAAAAGTCTTACCGTTATTTTAATTGTTATTTATTCAATCAAACGACCTTAATGTCGCTTTTATTAATGTACTAATCAAAAGTCTTACCGTTATTTTAATTGTTATTTATTCAATCAACCTACCTCAATGTGGCTTTTATTAATGCACTAATCATAAGTCTTACCGTAATTTTAATTGTTATTTATTTAGTCAACCTACCTCAATGTGGCTTTTATTAATGTACTAATCATAAGTCTTACCTTAATTTTAATTATTATTTATTTAGTCAACCTACCTCAATGTGGTTTTTATTAATGTACTAATCATAAGTCTTACCTTAATTTTAATTATTATTTATTTAGTCAACCTACCTCAATGTGGTTTTTATTAATGTACTAATCATAAGTCTTACCTTAATTTTAATTATTATTTATTTAGTCAACCTACCTCAATTTGGCTTTTATTAATGTACATATCATAAGTCTTACCGTAATTTTAATTATTATTTATTTAGTCAACCTACCTCAATGTCGCTTTGATTAATGTACTAATCATAAGTCTTACCGTAATGTAAAGTAAATGGAAAAAATTGTCAAGTGGTTTAATACAAACTCAAAATTTTTCATAAGGTTTTTTTTATTTGTTTCAGGTGAGTGGAGTCTATTATGGCGGAAAAACAAAGCCTTTATATCTTGATGAATGGAAGCGTCGAGCTGTAAATCTGGTAGGACATATGATCAATAACTGCTATTTTTAGATTTGTGCTACATTTATGGTTATTAGACACGATCCGAAAATTATTTAAATTATTTTTTATAATTATTTAATCCATGGTCAATGCCGAGTTCAAAATAATATGCTTAAACTTAAGCTGTCAAGTTTAAAAATGGATTAGAATATAGTTTAAAGCCTAGTCGAAAATTTTACATAATGCCCTAAAACTCTTTATATATCGTAATATCCAGCCACCGTTTAATTATCCTTACACCTAACGTGTTAGTTTTTTTTATACAATATTTTTAATCTGACAATAACAGTGTTTGACTATCGAGTAAAAGTCCCCTTGAGGAGAGACTGTTCTTTTAACGGCTCTTTAATAATTGTCCTTTTATTAATTAATCAGCATTATTATATTTTTTTAATAAATCAACGACATTATTAATGAACTCTTCTCAATTAATTTTATTATTGGCTCCAGTTAGTGGGTATATTTATTTTTTACGAAAATACATATGACACTTAATTGCCCTCAACAAACCAAGGCAACATTTGCTTGGTAAAAAATAAAACGTCAAAATCTTCAAGAAATCAACCGAATTTAGAATACGTAGCGTGTATGAAATCATCAAGAAGTACAGCAGTACTGAAAAACAATACTCATAAACTATTAATTTATCAAATAACAAATAATAAAAAATTATTTAACTGCCAAAAAAACTATTATTCATTAACTTAATAAATTAATAAATTACTCGCTCTAGTTTAAAAAAAGTTACCTGTAGTCTTCTTGGTAGATTGTTAGTGTTCTACTCTGTTTTTATGGACACGTTTTTAAATAATACCTTCCAAAAAAAGAGATCTCGTGTTAATTTTTACTTAGATGCCCTTAAAAAGCTTCAAAGTTAGTTGGAGGAAATTGTAGCATGATAGTAAGCTGACCAGGTTGTACTCTATATAACAACAATAGTTTTGTACCTTATTTCCTCTACTCAATCGTTATAGCATTGATAAATATGCGAAAAATGATTCACTCGGTAAAAAGTAAAATCGAATGTGACTTAATTTTTTTTAATAAGCTATGAAATGTTATAATTTAATTATTTTGTGTATTAAAATTATTTAAACATTTTTTTCCCATTTGATTCTAACAAATTTAATCATTGGTTTTTTTAAAGGTTTCTTACCAAAATTTGCGAGTATATTAATATAGTGTGCAATGATATTTCTTCACTGAAAATAAACAACATAATATTATCGAGGCGATTTTTTTATAATACGCAATCCACCCAAATTATGATGATTTGTGTCACCAAATTAAAATAATTATGCAATTGAATAAGTCAGTGTAATAAAACAAATTAAAAAAAAACAAATCTAGATAATTTAAAGTTTCAACTGATAAAGCTTAAAAAATTTAACAATCGACCTGTAAGTGAAAAGTTCCACGAAGAAAGAAGAAACGCCACATTAATTGGACGCGGTAAGGATATGGCTTTTAGTTAATCAAATCTGTTTTGCAAAGGACCACCGAAAAATGCATGATCTATAATTTCATAATTCAGCCACACTCGTAGCCCGGATTCTCCACAATATCTATTCTCTTAAGGTGACTAGTCACCGTCCGCAAACGATACATGACAGACACTTCTAAATTATTATATAAAACCATGGTTTCAAAGGGATATATTGTTGGATTTATTTATATCTAGAGCCCTTGGCGCCACATTATATTAAAACCCATCAAAATATATCCTTCTTTTGCTCCGTATAGATCAACGATCTGTTATACTTTGCTGTTTCTGTGATGTAGTCTGCTAGTTGGTCTTCTTTTTTGTGTGTTCTGCTTGGTGGTTTGATGCCAGAGACTTGGTTCTGTTGAACAATACAAAAAATCCATCAACAATATTAACAATTCTTTAATCAAAGACAATTTCGAAAGCAATAAAAAAAACGTCACATAAATAGTCAATAAATCAATATAGTTTTTCGAACGAGTTTCTTAATTTTTAAGAAAATAAAATTTCAAAAATATAAAATTTAACAATTTATCGATTCAAACCATTTCAAGAAATCTTTACCCCCTTAACACCACCAAATGTCCCGACATTTTGAAGCTTTGTTCTCGATAAAAGAAACTTCCCTTATTTCGAATATCAAGGCGTAATATTTTCTTTACTCAATTCCCCAATTTCATTTTTAATAAAACTTCACCAAAGTATATCGTAAGCGTTTTGGGAAAAATTATAAACGACGTCCGTTTTTTTGTTCTGTAAAAAGAGCCAAAAATATCGCTTCAATGCTTTCCCGATATTTCAGGAACTTTGTCGAAGAAATAAGTTATTTTTTTAATAGAAAAAAACTATACTTCTCGGCTCAAATTTCTAACTTTTCGAGAACTTTGTGGCTCTCGTCTTCAGAGCTTGCTGGTTATCAACTTAAATATAATTTGATCATCACCATGCCCTTAAGACGAAAACGACACTTGTTTATTCTCGAGTCTAAAAGAAATACGCAATATAATTTACAAAAATATATTTAATCTATAAAAAACATTAAGATGTGGATATATGCAGAATTCAACACATTCTAGTTTGTCCGAATATCGAGACAATATGCTCTGGGTAGGATGCTGGGTTCTCTATGGTTTCTTGGTAACACGTAGCATAATTGATGGTCCGGACACGGAAATGAACGATTAGATAAAATTAATTTCAATAACTACTCCTTACAGTTTGTATTTTACCTATGTTATAAATGTCTATGAGATGGATAAAATGTCGTTATAAAAGATCTAATCAATTTTAATTTTATATATATTTTAAGAAATGTATTATACAATATAGGTAGGTGTAAATCAGCACAAAGAGTCTCCAAGATTAAATAATGGGCAAAGTAAACAACGCCTCAAGTGCCTTCAGATCTCTTAAAGATGTTAAATTAGAAAATAAATTCATGAGAATATACAATAAAGTAAGAAATTACAAAACACGTGTAAGATCTAAAATTACTTAGTGGAATCAAGACCACAGCTAACACAATGAAAACCAAAAGCTTGATGTAGAGTCTAGAGATGAAAACTCTTAGGACAATTTAATGGGAATATTTCTTGATAGTCTAATTTGTCTCAAAAGAAGAGAGCATATTACAGAAATATGTAAAAATTGATTTATAAAGGAGGTGAAAATTTTATGAGAAATTTTAACCCACGGAATTTTTGTAAAAACATGAAAATATGGTAATTAATTCCGTTAACAAATTTTCTGTTTCAATATTTTTTTTATCATCCTTGGGACATTAGTGATTGAGGTGTTTGATGCGCTAAAATTTCAAATGAAAAAAAGGTTCAAATGTTTAGCTTTAAGGAAAAGTTTAGATGTCACAAGTACTCCTATACTCGCTAGGCAGAATTTAATATGTCTTGATTTTGAATAGTCGTGCCGTTATCGAGAATAGAAATTCAATATGCGAGTAAATAACGTAACAAAAAGCAACACGATTCAAATGTTTAATTATGTGTCCGTTAAGATAGATACACACGAAAGTTTTTGTCATTTTGCTCAACTCAGGAGTATCCTTCAAGAAAAATATAAATTTAGTATAATTCCGAATTTTATTTTATTTGTTATGTTCTTAATAATATTCTGTGATTTGTTTTAATGTTATCTACGATGGGAATATACATATTTGTTTAAATGTTATGTACGTAGAGAATACACGTATTTGTTTGAATGTTATCTACGATGGGAATATATATGTTTATTTTAATGTTATCTATAATACGATGGGTATACACATATTTGTTTTAATTTTATCTACGATGGGAATATACGAGTACATATTTATTTTAATGTTATCTACGAAGGGAATACACATGTTTGTTTTAATGTTATCTACGATGGGAATACACGTATATGTTTTAATGTTATCTACAATGGGAATACACAAATTTCTTTTAATGTTATCTACGATAGGAAAACACATAATTGTTTTAATGTTATCAACGATGCGAATACACATAATTGTTTTAATGTTATCTACGATGAGAATACACATATTTGTTTCAATGTTATCTACAACGACACATATTTGTTTTAATGTTATCTACGAAGGGAATACACATATTTGTTTAAATGTTATCTACGAAGGGAATGTACATACTTTTTAATGATGGATGGAATACCGGTTATATTTTTAAAATATTATTCTAAGGTACATTGTACGGTTGATGAATAAATATATTATAAAATATTGGTTTATTGCACAAATTAGGAAAACCAGTAATGTCCCAAGGCTCTTAAAGTATAAAAAGTAAATAAAATAAAGTCAATTTATCATCAAATAAAAATGCGTTAATTTTCTAAAACAATATTTGTAAAAATATAACTGTTTACATTTGCATTCCATTACAATGGTCATTACTGTGTGGAAACTTCGATACAGAAAAAGTTAACGCTGAATTATTACTGAAAGATCTTGGATCAGAAAGTCCAGTATATTGAAAGCTCGGTACGTACATACATGTGTTCTACATAAAAGGAAATACGTGAAATCTCCGTATCCTGGCGTGATCAGTGTCCTGGTGCAAGGCGCAGTGTCCTCTTTCCTCCCTGATCCTGCAACGCTTGTCCCCGTAACGAGCTCGTGAATATTCAAGAATCACGGCGCCCACTCTGTATTTGCATTCCTGAACAGAAGATGTAGACCAGAGAGCAGTCTTCATGCGCCCCTTGACTGCACTAAGGGAAAATCTCGTAAATGCATTTATTTTATTTATATACACATAATAAGAAATATACACAATTTGCGAAAAAAACAACAGGTAATTTAATTTGAACATACAATTTTAATGGATCTTGGTTTCTTGCCTTTCATTTGTCATGTCCCCAGTAAACTAGGCCTTTGCCTATATCTCACTGAGACAGTAACACCCAATCAACCTGACAAACAGTGACACCCAATTACAACTGGAAAGCCTTGAAACCGGTATCGTTATACCGTTATAAAAACTGGAATAAACATTAATTATAACTATTCAAGCCTACTTTTAAATGGCGATATAGTTTTTTTCTTTTTGACATTATTTTTTACTGTAGAAATGAAGTAAGAGTTATTTTGCCTATTTTTTAAAATCGTTTTTTTTTCATACATTTAATGAGTCAAGCCTTAGCACAGTTACAGAATAGCTGGCATTAGTATTTGCAAGCACTACGGGACTCCGACCTGTAAGGGTGATAAGGCCTTAGGGAGGGCGGATAATTATTCAGACTGCTAATCGGAACAAATACATTTGTTGGGCGGCTTGTTTCAGACATTTCAGGGAAATCTTTAACTTTTCGAGGTTAATCGAATTATTTTCAAGGAATTTAAAGGAGTATCAAGCAGTATTAGTTTTTCATTAAGAAACTTTTGAATAGTTTATCTTTTGTTAGAATAAATATAAAATTCTGTGAGATTGTATGCACATATTTCTCGTAGGATAGCCTTTCATCCAAATTAAATAAAAATAAGTTATTCCAACGTTAGTGCCAATGAAACATCGATCCTTATAATCCATTACGTAAACAACTTTTGAGGTTATATTTTGATATATATCTGTCAAAATCTGACAGCTACGATTTGCTTCTCTCTATGACGAGAGCGGCGCTAGTTGTATTCTGGTCACTTACGCGCGTAAGTGCGGCAATCTGGCAACTTTCAAAATTACGTAAAGGATTTTAGAAAACTACAAAATTATTTCTACAAGGCTATATTCCAACAACAGAAATTACATCAACTTTTACTCTTTTACTAGCTCAGCGGTATTGTTTAAACAATGCTCTTTACATCTCTGGAGATCGTTAGGATTCTGGAAACTTGGTTACTCATGACGAAGCTTGGAGATCGAAAGGTATATAAAGAAACACATATGGATTGCTAAAAGTTTTCTTTTAAATCATCCTCTGGAATTATCCAGAGGGCTTCAGTGAGGTTACGGCAGTTATGCTTCTACTCCTTGTCTCACGGAGACGAGGGAGACTTTCTCTTGATATTTAATATGAAAAGGCTGTTCTCTTAGACACGCCAGATACACCAGGATCGTCTCACACACCTAAGAGTCGACAAAACAAATAAAACTCACACAAGGTAATTCATCAAAAGGTGTTCTAAGAAGGCTCACCACATCGATTATCACCATAGATATCATAGGTAGAATGGTGTTACAATATAAATACCTGATGGTTGAGTCAAACTCAGCTCACATCCAGAACATAGCTTTATTATTATTTAAACACTTAATGTTCTACTTGCGCAACGCATGACGTCATGACTACCAGCAACAGCTATGACTTTTACAGGCCGGCAGGATATCACAAGCCAGCATGCTCAGATGAAGCCGGATTACAACGGCCGATCGGCGCATTCGTAGAAAAAAAAATGGTCCGGGAGCTTACTCCATAAGCAGGAGCTTACTCCATAAGAAATACCTTCAGATATCATCACGCCCACATACCGACTAGGATTGACCACAATTCTGGACGGTCAGAACGACGCACAATTTTCCTCCAACTTGGGGACAGCTAGCAACATGGTCTATCTTGTTGGCTAATCGCTGGATGACTGCAGTTTTATTTCCGTTTTGGGAGAGCGTCTTGGAAAAAGCAAACGCGGACGCGTTTAAAGTGGCCGCGTTCAGAAAAATCTCACTTCTCGATCTTTCCGCGATACAAACAATAAAGCGAGAATTCCGAAGAGCTTCATCGCGTCTAGCGAATGCAAGGCGGGAACTAGACTAAATTCAAATACAATGCTCTTACATTTATGACGTGAGGGCATTATTTTGGAAAACGAAAAATTAACGCTCACAATACATACATACATATCATGCACTGTTTTCTTAAGGAGAGAGCACCAGATTTCTATACCTATATACAAGGAAAGAGTACCAGATTTCTAAACCCATATACAAGTAGACAGCACCAGATTAGACAAGTAGACAGCACCACAAAAGGCGCAAAAAGTGTAAGACTGTTCCAAGCTCACCTGTGAGCGATGAAGAGTCAAGCACGGCAGGCGATTCGACGCTCTCTGTAATTGTGGAGGTTAACAAGAGCCTCATACAGCTTCAGGAATTCTTTGTGAGCATAAAGCTGAATAAAGATCAGCAAGCTTTTGTTTCCGGAGCAGTACAGAGTGCCTTGGCGGCTGTTGGCGAGATGGGAGTTCGTTTGGCCGAGGCGGAGGGTCGCATCGGAGGCCTTAAAGCTGAAAATGATGCTCTTAGTCATCGACTGCATAGCGCTGAGAAGGAGGTCACACCTGTGATGAACAAAGTTGCAGAGGTCCTTGAATCGGCGGTGAAAATAATCAACCGCACCAATGCCACACCAAGCCGTTCTTATGCAGCGGTAACCAGGGCGTCGAATGACAATGATCGCGTCGCAAAGGTGACGCAACCAGCTGTTTGCATATGGCCTAAGGACAACAACATTAAATCATCGGATGAGATGAAAACGTATCTGAAGGCTCATATTAAACCCGCTGAATTAGGAGTTAAAGTCACGGGCCTTCGTGGAATCCGGGAGCGAGGCATTGTAGTAAATACGTCAACGGCAACTGATGCGGCAAAGCTGATCGACGCGACCTCGAACATAGGAGGCATGTTCGCACGACTACCAACAAAGAAGGATCCTCGAGTAATAATCTTCGATGTGCCTAGAGAAATGACACACGAGGAGATGACTCAGGCAGTTACTGACTCCTTACCAACACCGCGTGACTCTAACTTGGGAACCAAAATAAGATTGAGTCATTTATCGGGTCCTCGGGGTGGACCTACATGTCATCGTGTACTTCAAGTGCCAGCTGTGGTAAGACAACATCTTATCGCTCAGCAGAGGATATTCTGCAATTGGTACGTGTGCCGTGTGAAGGACTTTACCAGAATAACTGTATGTAGCAATTGTCATTTGTTCGGCCACTCCCACAAACATTGCAAGGAAGCGCAAAACTGCGGACACTGCGGAAAGGAGGGACATACTGATGAGTCCTGCCCTTCAAAATCTAGCCCACCAAAATGTGCCGCATGTTTGCGTTTCAAAAAACCACATGACCACCTCAATGGTTCAACTGATTGCCCAGCGTATCAATTTGCGATCAGTCGTCATATGGCATCCACCAATTATGACTCTGCATGAAAGCAGTCAAATGCATAGTAATGATAAAATGTATCATTCTGGTTTTAGAGGTGCCTCGCGTAGGGCGAGAGATAAGTTCACTGTCGCGCAGTGGAATGTTCGGTCTCTCAATACTGCAATTGATGAGCTACCACTTGTGCTCTCCCGCGATGATATAGACGTGCTCTGTCTTAATGAAACCTGGTTGTCGCCAGCGTCTGATATTGCTGGCTTTATGATACCAGGTTACTCTTTTCTTCAAACCCCTAGGCACACTAGAGGTGGTGGTGTGGGTTTCTTTATAAAAGAGCATTTAAACGCGACGATATTATTAGCATCATGTGATCGTGATGTTGAGTACTCCTGGATGAAACTTAAAATAAATGGTATAACTATAGTCATCGGCACAATCTACCGTCCTCCAAACTCTAATCTAAACACTGCTCTAGATGTTTTAAGTGAACATTTGTCGCGATTTCTGCCATGCTGTGACCATATATTTTTCATGGGTGACCTGAACATCAACCTTTTAAATACGACCACTGCTTTCTATAAAAAAATCCAAGATTTGATTGATTCTTTTGGACTCTCACAATTAGTTTCGGAACCCACCAGGATTACTGGCTATAGTGAGACATTATTAGACGTTTTTTGCACCGACTCGAAGCATGTGGTTCTATCTGTGGAGGTATTTCACTGTAGTGATGTAAGTGATCATGGTATGGTGGTTGGTGTCTTGAACCTCCCAAAACAAAAGGCCCCACCATGTACCATTGAGTATAGAGACTTTACCGCTGCTAACCAGAATGAGCTCTACGTCGCGTTAAGTCGTGTGCCGTGGTATCGTATCTATCGTGAGGGAAGCGTGGCTGGTAGGGTTGAGGTGCTAAATTCGCTATTGCATGACATTTTGGAAGGCCATTTCCCACTCAGGAGGAAAACTTTTTACCACTCGCGTAGTCCATGGTTCACAGCTACAATAAGGATGTTAATTAAGTCGAGAAACAGGGCGGAAAATAGATTCAAGAGGACAAAGCACCCATTGCATGAATATGAATATAAATTACTTCGAAATCAAACAAATAGTGCCATAAGACGTGAAAAAAGGGCTTACTTCTCTAATTTTGTTAACTGCAATACTAAAAACCCAAAGGAGATGTGGAAGAACCTGAACTCGTTGATAAATCCAAACAAAGGAACGTCTGGTGGAGTTCCATCCCATCTGACCAATCCTGATGATTTAAACAATTTCTTCGCGTCAGCGAGTCAGAGTGATCTGCCCGACACAACTCTTTTAAACTATTATGCAAACAATCGTAGGGAGGGAAGCTCAACGTTTGAGTTCTCATTCGTCACACCCGAACAAGTCGAAAAGGCTCTTGAATTTATTAAATCGAATGCAGTGGGTGCTGATGGAATTCCGATAAAATTGATACGACTCTGTTTGCCATTTATTAAGGACATACTGGCGGGAATTTTTAATACATCACTTCAGGAGAAAATGTTTCCATATGTTTGGAAGTCTGCTCTAGTCGTCCCAATTCCAAAGAAACAAAACGTCGTTGAATTTAAGGATCTACGCCCAATAAGTATTCTCCCAGTTATATCAAAGATTTTGGAGAGATTGGTGTTCGTTCAGATATCGAATTATCTTCTATCCAATGACCTATTGCCCAAGTATCAATCTGGCTTCAGGCCTAAATATAGCACAACGACGGCACTGAGCTGTGTGGTGGATGACATATTGCGGGAATCAGATAAGGGAAAGGTTACTGCTCTGCTTCTGCTGGATTATTCAAGAGCTTTTGATACTGTCAATACAGATCTCCTGGTCTCTAAACTGTCCTTTTTGGGGTTCTCAGAGAGTGCATGCCAGTGGCTAAGGAGTTTCCTAACTGGTAGGAGTCAACGAGTTACCACTAGAGACCAGGCTGGACTACGAGTGTTGTCCCACCCCACGAGCCTTAAAAATGGATGCCCCCAAGGGTCAATACTGAGTCCATTACTCTTTAGCCTATATACATCTGATCTCCCAGATGTGATTAGGAACTGTAGCTACCACATGTACGCGGACGATACTCAACTTTATTATTCATTTGGAAGTGATGAGGTTCAGTCTGCCACTCAACACATAAATGATGACCTCGAGCGGCTTATGATATGGTCTAGGAGGCATGCGCTTCTCTTGAACCCTGCAAAATCGGTTATGATTGTAATGGGTACAAGACAACAAGTCGAAAAGTTGAACGAGCCTTTGGAAATAAAGATTGGTAACGCGACTGTGCCTACAGAGAGCGTGGTGCGTAATTTGGGTGTGTATATGGAATATGACTTAAGATTCGAGGCTCACGTTAGAACTAAATTACAATGGGCTTTTTCGCGGCTTAAAAATATTTATCGCATCCGTCAAAACCTATCCATTGAGGCTAGACGTAGAATAATCGACGCGTTCATTATCCCAATAGTCGAGTATGGTGATTGCATCTATGGACCGTGCCTTCTAAGGAGAACCGAACGGAAATTGCAAAGATTGCAAAATGCTTGCTGTAGGTATTGTTTTAACATTCCCCCCAGAGGACACATCACCCCTTTTTTGAGAGCTTTTAAAATTATTGACATGAAACAAAGACGGTTTCTTCACTTAAGCGTACTCATGCATAAAATTATCAGTTCAAAAATGCCACCTTATCTCTTCGAAAAACTGAATTGGTCTAGAAACTTTCACGGCTACGAGACTAGAGGCAGAGAGACTCTTTTACTTATCCCAAACCATAGCCTAACACTGTTCAGGGGATCCTTCTCATACTCAGCCAGCAAATGCTGGAATGAGTTGCCCCAGGCCTTAAAGGAGCGGGTGAATAGTTATACCTTCAGAGATGCTCTAAAGCGTTATCTTCTGGGTGGTTAATGGGTTTCTCAGTGGTTAATGGGTCTCTTGTTTGCTTTTTTTTTCTTGTTTTCTTTCTTTTCTCTCTTTTCGCTG
Organism: Odontocerum albicorne; assembly: GCA_949825065.1. NCBI lineage: Eukaryota > Metazoa > Arthropoda > Insecta > Trichoptera > Odontoceridae > Odontocerum > Odontocerum albicorne. Next base: position 1,033,933 of record OX463844.1, on the reverse strand, counting down.
GTGGTGAATCGAGGATTGTGCATACGTGTTTGTGCGTCATTTCCTCATTAATTCTTTTAAAACTGCTTATCTATTTCAATGTATTACTGCCTAACTATTTCAATGTTGTCTCAACTATCTTACTTCCCATTTGTCATTATGTAAAATTTGGACTCCTTTGAGGCTTTTCTCTTCTTTTTTTTCCTCGTTCTTGCTGACAGTTAACCTGAGGTGGTATATGTGGGTTTACTTTCTATTTTGTTTTCTGCCATACGTTTTTGTTTTTGTTTTTTTTTTTTTTTTTTCTCTTTTTTATTATATTTGTTCTTTAATCTAGATATGCGGGGGTGTGGGATGGAAGCCCCTTGATGCCCTTGCGGTCGGGCTCGCCCTACATTGGTGGGGTATATCTCGGCCGTGGGAATGTTTGTGGGATGAGCCCGGACCTTTTGGTGTACTCTCTCTTGAATGTGTTTTTTTCTGTTTTTCTTTTTTTGTCATCTACTATATTTATTTTCTGTGTTTATTTTTTTGTATATATTCCTGTTTCTACGTGTCTAAGGGTGTGGGCTGAAAAACATCTGGTGTCCCCGTGGCTGGGTTCGCCCTATATTGGTGGGGTGTATTTTGGCCGAGGGGATGCTATTAGATGAGCCCAGACCTTTTGATAGCTTCTGCGTCTGATGTATTGTCTGCAATTTATGTGTTTTTAGAAATGTTATTCAGGTGTGATCTTGTACATACTATGTT